>JAADXE010000048.1:0-71704 GCA_023337545.1 Pythium coloratum
CGAGTGCGCACCAAACCGAGGGTACAAGTCAAGTGATATCCCACTTCTCACCACAGCGGAGCGGATACGCTTGTACTTATGGCAGCTTCCTCGTGGTCCGTTTCCACTACCGACTTCGATCCCGATGATCCCAAGCGGGCTCTACGACAGTGAGGTGTTCCTGCTTCGATGGCTGGACGTGATGGACATCCGTCGCGAGAATCTACCAAACTCCCAGACTCTGGAGCGTGCACAGAAGCTTTGCTTCTATGTATTCCACACGCACGGAGAAGTGAACGATTCCAGCGATCCGAGCAACAAGGACCGTGTAATGAAGGAAGCCGACTACCAGGGCAAGGTCGCTGAATTTGTGTCGGCTGTCAAGACAATGTGCGGCCACGACAAAGGCCGCTTCACGCTGTGGTTCCTGCGGAACATCTACGAAGAGCCATCGTTCTTCCGTTTTTCGGAGCTCGGCGGCGTCGAGCAGATCGTCCGCCTGGTGTGTCTCGTGCTGGAGATCGTCGATATCCTCGCGCTGCTGGAAGTGTTGATCTTCTTCTTGCGTCGCTCGCCATCGTTCCTGGTCAAGACCGTCGTTCTGGCGTTCATTGAACGCCATGAGATCGCGTTTTGCGTGGCGGAACAAATCCCACTCCTCATCCAAACGTTCATTGACCGTTTCAAGGGACTCGAGAAGCTGGCCGACGATAAGACGGGAAGCATCGCGAAGTTCTTCTGCAAGCTGTTCAACTCGCACTCGAAGAAAATTGGAACTCCTGATTTGCCTATCGCACTGATTCGCGCTCTTGCAGAAACTGCGCGCAAGAATAATCAAGAAGGGAGCCAGAAGAAGGAGCTGTCGCTTGAGACGACCAATCCGATCGTTCGAATCCCGCCTGCACGCGAGCCCACACCGCCTGAAGTCAAGAGCGCGTTATCTCGTTCATTTAAGGTGTTGCAAGCGCGATCATTTTCGGATGGCACGACGGATACTGGCAAGGTAGGCGTTAGTACGCCACTGGCGAGTCCCGATAGTCAGGGCAGCCAGCCGAGTGCAAACGAGCCTGCGTATGAGGCGCCTCTCTACTCTACGCTTGTGTGGAACGAAGTCGTCACGGAGGCAAACGATTCGGCTGAGAAGAAGAGTCGTGATGGCGCGATCGACTTTGCTGCGACGGCTATCAACATGAGCATGAGCACGTCCGTCGGTGCGACGAATGCGAATGCAACGCGTGAGCGTCGCAACCCGAACTACGTCTTCGTGCTACGCGTCGTGCTCAGTGAGATCATGGACAAGTGGATGGCGAGTATGGCAGCTCACGTGAAGCTCAACTACCGACGCCCCATGATGACCCCGCAGTATGTGCATCGGTGTGTGCGCTTGATTCGTGAGATCGTCGATCAGCATCCTGATGGCGACGAGTTCCAGACGAAGTTTTCGGATGCCCTCCTTGTGTGGTTGCAGAAAGAAGTCATTCCGGCTTTTGCAGGCACTGAGACGCAGAAGCGGGTGAAAAATCCGTTCGTGCGCGTGGAAGTGGAAAACGGCAAGGAAGCGTTCATGCTGAACCAGAAAGGGCGGCTCGACAGACTGCAGTACGGTCTGAAGGCGTTTATCGTATCCCTTGTGATCCACAAGGTGTTGGACCTCTCGCAAGTGTTGCGACTCGTGCTCTCCCCGCTCTTTCCTCGAGTTCGACGGGGAGGAGCACGCGACCCACCACCGAGTTTGCCGAGTCAGTTGCTCGCGATGGCGCTCGTCTATCAGTTGTTCTCTGAGCCGCCTCAGTATATCATCGTCGAGCAGCTCAAACAGGTGATGTTCGACGAGCCTATGGTGAGTATTATTGCTTTTTCGTGAGCGTAGTCGCCTCATGTGACTGACTGAGCATTGTTATCTTTTTTCAACAGACCAAGTACCATCTCCGCTTTATGCGCAGCCAAGTGCCGGCTTCGTTGATGTTCCCACTGGTGCATCTGCTTTGTCAGATTTCGTACCAAATGGAAGAGAACTCTACGCTGCGCAGACGAGAAGAGCGCGGCAACATCGCAAGTGCCGCGTTATTCAACCTCACGGCGGACGGGATCGTGCGTGAGATTATTTTCCATGACTCGAAGGAGGCGCGTGAGAAGCATATCCAGCCTGTGCTCAACAAGAAGCCGTGGCACATGGCGGTTCTCATGACGCATTTCTTCCGCCCGCCACACGCTCCCGCAGAAGATGCGCCGAACCAAGTTCAAGTGCTCAAGGTGGACCAGATCGTGGACCAGATGAGCGTGTGGTCACTCAACCGTGGCGGCTCGATCTACTTGGATCTCCAGCTATTCCGTCAGCAGCAGAAAGCGGCACCGAAGTCGACTCGACGCCAAGCGACCAAGAGACGAGCTTCGGCGACTAAGAGTTCTACACAACAGAACAAGCGTCGCAAGCACGCACACACGAACGGATCCGCATCACACAGCCAGGAGATGGAGACGACTATCGGGGGTTTCATGGACGCGCAGTCGTCGGATGATGAAGACGCAGTCGAGTTACAGTTTGAAGAAACAACCAGCGCGACAGAGACGCTGGCGAACATGATCGTGTTGCGAACCCTGCGCAAGAGTTCGCGGCCGGCGTCATTGCAAAGCGCCACTGCGCTTTGCTCCGTGTCTCGTATCACAATGCCGCATCTGTCGCAACCGCGCAGTAGCACTATCGATGACGGAACTCCTGCTGAACTCGCAGTTCACATCGCGCACGCGTCCGCTGCCCATAGCCATCACCATCATGCGAGCGAGCCGTCCGAAGTCGAGAAGCTGACTGTCACGCAGGTTCAAGAAGCGCAAGAAGCAGCGATCGCGTCGCTGTACGCCGCCACCATCAGCAGCATTTCGCGTCGCACGATGGGAGCTGTGATTGCCAAGATGCTGCAAATGCTCGAAGATGATGCCAAGTGGCCACCAGCTGAGAAGCAGACTGTGCCCAAGATGAACGGTACCGTCGTGCGTCTCGTGAGCAGCGTGATGTGCACACAGCCAGGGTCCGCGTTCTTGCCGAAGTACATGATGTCTGTGGCCACGCAGCTGGAAAAGCTCTACGAAGCCTGTGCCAGTTGCGATGTTCAGGCCAGTGCGGCGGACACGTTGGACGACTCGGTTCTTCGACGCCTGAGACGCAAGCTTGCGGTCCGACTTCAGCTGGTTGCAGTAATCGGCCAAAGCAAGCACGTCGCTCCTACAATCTGCTACCGGAATCGAATCGTGAAGGCGCTGTTCTTCTTGCTGGCTACTTCCGCAGTGAGTCGTGGCCCTGGGCTCTCACTGTTCGGGTGGATTTTGGATTTGATTCCGCACGTGCGCGCTTCGCTTTTGCAGGAGAAGCAATCGGTACGTAACTCGTGATATGCCTCGTGTGATATTGTAACCGTGAAGACTGACCATTTCTCTGTGTTTGTTGTGGATACAGGAGCTAGTGGCATCGTTAAACTTGCCGTATGAGCTCAAGCGACGAGTGTGGACGCTGTTCCCGAAACCAACGAACGGGGCCGAGGCCGTGCCAGTCCGCGACGGCAAGACGAGCGCGTCGATGCTGACTGATCCGTGGGGGCTTCTGGAGCACGTGGCTCCGCTGCCAAGTGACGACGTCGTCGCGACGCCGCTGGTCGTGCAGCCCAAGCGTCGGCGAGTGTTCCGATGTGTTTGAGAAGGAAGGAGAAGAAGCAAGTGGTGAGTGTGTACCTGTGAGAGGTGGGTGGGTTCTAGACAAGCGACAAGCAACGAGTTGTGGAAAAATGTAAACGCTATTTAAGATGCAGTGGACCTACTTCCGACCAGTTCGACCCACGCTGTGCGTTGCTGCGAATATGGTTTTTGACTCTGCATCGTCGACTAGCATCCACTCGCTATTCATCGGAGCCATCGTCGTCGTCGAGTCCGACCCAGGACTCGAAGGCCATGAGGAATTCCTTGAAGTGGATCGAGCCGTCGTGGTTCCAGTCCATCTCGTTGAAGCGGCGCTCCCAGATCTCGCCGTTCATGGAGCTGGCCGACGTCTCCCGCATCACCGTCGGCTTCTCCCGATGGATCGTGGACGTCTTCTTTGTGGGCGAGTGGAGCGTCGTGGACGAGTTCAGGCGCGACGCCATCTCATCTCTGACGAAGGTAAACCAAACACACGAGTCAAAATCGACAAGCTCCGTTTTGAGAAAGTACACCCGACCATACCGATTGATTTGGCCGTTGCCGTCGACGTCGAACCACATGAACGCATCGACCGCGAGCTGAAAGGCGACGCGCAGCTTGTTGCCTTCTCCAAACAGCATGGTGGATGGCGGCGCTACAGGCTGCGACTCCTTTCCACTCGGACTCCTAAAAGGCAAAAGCCATTGAGACAGTGAGTCTCAGTCCATAAATCTCATGTGGTGGATGAAGAAATCACGTACATTGGCGCGTAGAAGATGCTCAGGCGGTGGCTCTCGAGCGACGGGATTTTCTGAGGACAAACCAATTAGAAGTCAGTACGAGAGTCGCCTCAACACTCAAACGAAAGGCAACGCACGTGAAGCACGAATCCAATGGCGAGGCAGACGAGGAACTCCTTGAAGTTGAGTCGTCCGTTCTCGAGCATATCGGACTCTTGGAACACTTGGCCCATCTCTTCCTTGGAAAAGTTGACGCCAAGCCGATCGAAGGCCTCTTCCATGTCGGCGTACACGATGTAGCCTTTCTTGCCCTTGTCGAGCTCCTCGAACGTCGAGCGCACGCTGTTGAACGCCTGCGCCACGAGTGGGAACTTGAGCATTATGCGTGTGAATGGGTCATGGTGGCTACCATATACGCGGACAACTCATTATTCAGCGTCAAGCGACGATAACTAGAGGCGTTCTGTGTGCGTACATGTCCTTGTCTTCCGCCAGGCGCTTCTTCTTCAGTTCCTTGAGCGCGTTCGTGATCCTACAGACATCACGACGCCCATGAGCCGAGTAGAATCCAATACACCAATCCACTACATGCTACGCACTTGATATCCAATGGCGTCAGTGTGCTGGAGATCGTGGCGACCGTCGCGCTTCCGGCGCCGTCGTGCGGGCGGATGGTCGCGATGGAGAGCTTCCCGAACGACGAGCTGTGCTCGCTGTCGCGCGACGCCGCCAGCGACGCGTGCGTGGGGCCGGCGGGCGTGGCGGCGCTCTCATACTGCGTGGACGTCACGGGCACCGAGTTCTTCGTGCCCATTCTTCTCTCGTGGTGATTCTCTGATGGGTTGTGGATGCTCAAGTGTGGTGGCGAATGTGTATTACTCGTCCTCGTGCTGAGTCCGAGTTGCTGCAGCTCTTCAAGATTGGCCGTGAGACAAAACGCGGGACTGTCGTTTCGGCTGTAGTCCAATAATAGCCAATCAGTATAGTACTAGATTGTTTTAAGCCAATCATGCAACGTTTACGTGGTACACATACAAAAGTTAACTTGTGGTTACCCGACAAAACCTGGCACAGTGAACGAAGAGGAAAATGACCAAGCCAAAGGTGCCGAAGGAGCCCAAGGACGACGCGGCGGCCGGAGGGGAGACCGTCTCCAAGCGGAAAGGAAGCGATGCTGGAGCTGATGGCAAGAAGAAGGCGCCTGCCAAGCCTCGCAAGCGCAAGATCAGTGACGCGGGCGTGACGACGAAGAGCGGCACCGCGCCGTCCAAGAAGGCAGCGACTGAGGACAGCAAGGCCGACAAGGGAGCTGAAAAGGCCGTTACAGGAAGCGGCGCAACGACTGTGGACCCACAGGTGGCCGCTGCAGCAGCAATCAAGCCGTTCGTGAAGGGCGAGCTCACAGACAGCAGTACGTTGTTTGGTTTTCTGTGTGTCCGATGTCGAAAATGGCTACTGACGGAGCTGTTTGTGCGATTGTGATCAGTTAAGCACATGATGTTCGGGTTTGGCGACGAAGCTGAGCCCATGGGTGAGACGGCAGAGCTCATGGAAGACTTGGTGGTCGAGTACGTCGGCAGCGTGGTGCGTTTGATTCGCATAACTTTGCTGCTGTATTTTTCACTGGTACTGATGTTACTTCTGCCATTTGATTGATTAGACAAAGAAGGCCATGGAGCTCGCGCAGATCAAGGGCAAGCTGGACCCTGAGTGCTTCACGTTCCTCATCAGCAAAGACGCCGAGCTGTACGAGCGCATCAACGAGCTGCTGCGAGCGAACGACGAATTCCGCGCCGTTCTCAACAGCGGCTTCGACCCGAGCGACGAGAAGATGTACTAATACAAACTGTGACTGGAATCTCTAAATTGTCTTCATGCCAGTCGCCATCCAGTCAGGTCAGGTCACCCACGAAGCTCGTCAGCGTGAGGATCCCTCCATTCCCACCGAACCGAACCCAGGAAGCGTGTTCTGAGAACACTCATTGCTGTCTATATAGTGTGTACCACATCGTTTTCGTGGTCATTTTAGTCAATTTCATGTGATTCACCTGAATTAGAACTTGTTGCCGTCACCACGCTGCTGACGGCAACACACAAAACTCAACAGAACACGCCTCACTCAGTCAGTCACACTGTGCCTAAGGTCAAGCAGCTGGTGGCCCAATCGGATGAGTCCATTGGGAACTCAACTCAGACAGCTCCACTTTGGCAGACGATGGTGTCGTGGTCGGCGGGCGGAAGCTCAGCGGAAGGGGAGGGGGATGCGCAGCAGTCGGCGCTGCCTGGACCCGCAAACGCAACCGAGGCGGAAGCACTGTGGCTACGCGCTGACCATCCCAAGCGAAGCCACCAAGACGGCGAGTCGTCTCTGGTAGCTGCTGCCCACGGCGAGGGGCTCTCGCGCCACGGACAGAAGCGGCGGCGCGTGATCGTGACCGCGGCGGTGTCGGCGCTGCCTTGCGACGCGGAACTGCGAGCCAGAGCGCAAACCATGAGCGTCGCGCTGTTTGATGATCCTGAAGAAGCAGGCGCGGCAGTCGTGGATGAGTCGCCACATGAAGACGTTGATATGGGCACTCCAATGGCCGCGAACACGAAGAATGCGAGCTGGAATGATGCAAGCGCGACGCGTAACGACGAAGACGTGGACTGCAAATGGGACAGGATACGAGGGTCTTTGCAAGAAGCAGCTTCAGGGCGGCGGCAGACAAATGAGGACGACGAGCATACGCCACCGCCCATGGCCCATGGCGTGGAGCTGCTCGCGTTTCGTGAATATGTACGTGCGCTGGCTTTCTTCCATGGATACGCGTTCTGTATCGTAAACCGCCCTCTCATACGCCACCTCTTGTTAATTCCGTACCCGCAGAACGACGCTGATATTGACAGTCTCGAGATCCTCCCTAGCCAGGATTATGGCGGCGGCATCTCGGAGGATGAAGGCCAGGCAGTGACCAGCGAGCCCGCCGTGCGGTCAGCTCAGGTGGATGCATCTCCGTGGCAGGATTTCCGAGATGGTGCGTGTGCTGGAATCGAGTATTTTGTGGAATATCGAAGTGCTGATGGATTCTTTGATTGTTGTAGGCACTCAGCAGTATGAAGAGGCGTCGGAGGTTTTTGACAGTGAGTGGATTCGTCCAACATCATGGACAACTTGCCTCTCTCTAGTCGGAAGCTGACGAAATCTTGCTGTCGTAGATGTTATTTGTGCGCCACGATCGGTTCCTCCACCAGCTCCACAAGTGGCCACGCCCTCGCGGAGGGCTCCGGTCGACCTTGACGACATGTATGAGAGCGAGTCGGAGTTGAGCGGTTAGTGTTTCTTCAGTTGAAGAGTTCGCTGTTTGTTTTGGCTCAGTCACTCTCACACTCTTGTCTTGTTACCATCACAGATGGCTTCGAAGTGTCGTTGTCGTTCGCCCCCGTCGTGCCCGAGCCTCCTACTTCCAAGGCTTCATCGACTACCGCTCCCCTCCACGCTCATAGTGATGCATCGCGTCCTTCCTCTGCGAGCAGCTCACGGTCAGACAGCTCCTCTCACCAGTGGCATGCTCGGCTATCAGTGAAGCGGGATTGCTCGTTCATCGACTGCACTAATACGAAGAAACTGCCCCGTGTCGAGGCCCGCGTGGAGGTATTGTCCGAGTCTGGCGACGAGTTCGGCGAGAAACTCAAGCTCGTGGACAGGGTCGACGAGGACAGCAGAAGTAACCGATCGACGTCCTCGAAACCATCGACATCTGCAGCCACAGCCACTTCCGCACCTACGACAGAGGCGCTAAAGACCGAGTCAAGCGTACCAGACGGCTTCTGCCCTCGTAAGAAGAAGCGACGCAAAGTGCGACAGCTTCCGCTCGACGCCTTTCTCACCAGCGCCTCCTAGGCGACCAACCTCGTACCATAGAGCTACACTGTATAGTCCCCACGGCGTGATCCCCACGACGCTCCCTCTCCATTAAGTTAACCAAACACCCATTGGCCTGGTCATCGACCGGCAGAATGCATGCTTCAGTTTGTGTTGGTTGGGCACCATTCCGGCATTCTTCGCCATTTTACTGCCTCTCCCTGTGTATTTTCATACTGGCATCGACGTCTTTTTGACTTGGAATTTGTATGTTCAAAGGCGCGGCAAGTTGGCGAAGGCTTTTGGCGGGAAGAGTGACAATCGCACTTAAGCGGATACTTCCTCCTCATCTCTCCCCGCGTTTTTGATCCATCGGGTTGACAAGCTACCCACCCACGACGCACTCGAAGACCTCGCCCACTCCACAAAGCGACGAACCGGCAACGGAATACTCCGCTCTCTACAGCTCCAGACAGCGACAGCCCCCTCCACGCAGAGCGCCCCTGCATCTCCTCAGACCAGCAGCTCCCTCCTGCAGCCGCAACCAGCTCATCCACAATGGCCTACGTCACGCTCACCAACATCACCGTGCTGGACAACCCGACGGCGTTCACCAACCCGTTCCAGTTCGAAGTCACCTTCGAGTGCGCGCACGCGCTGGAAGATGGTGCGTTTTGCCTTACTGTAGCCGCTGAATGTGGCGTGACGACGTTGTTTCGTTTGCTGACTTGAGCGAATGCGCGTAGACTTGGAGTGGAAGATCACGTACGTCGGTAGCGCCGAGGACGAGAGCCGCGACCAAGTGCTCGAAGAAGTGCTCGTTGGCCCCGTGCCAGTGGGTACGAACAAGTTTGTCTTCCAGGTATGCAAGGCTACTTACTGTCTGTGCTTATGTTTGCGAGTATCGAATACTCATGCGCTCTACGCTGTTTGTTGTGACCACAGTCGGACCCTGCCAACCCGGACCTCATCCCGGAGGAAGACAAGATCGGCGTGACGGTCGTGCTGGTCACGTGCTCGTACCGCAGCCGTGAGTTCGTGCGCGTTGGATACTACGTGAACAACGACTACGCGGATCCGTTCCTGCTCGAGAACCCACCGCCGCGCGTGGATGTGTCCAAGCTCCAGCGCAACATCCTCGCCGACAAGCCTCGCGTCACGCGCTTCCCTATTGACTGGTCGCCGGCTGCTAGCCAGGAGAACTTCATGAGCGAAGAGGGTGCGAACAGCGGCAACTTTGTGGACGACGACGACCTGGTCAAGGCCGCCGCGCAGCTCGACCACAACTACACAGACATTGTCATCGACAACAACCAGCCGCAGTTTGACGGCATGGACGACGATGTAGACCTCGACGGCGGTGACGAGTCTGCCGAGGGCGACGACGACGTGGACTCGGACGGCGACCAGGATATGGACGACGACGAGGAGATCGATCTCGACGACGAGTTGTGAAGCGCTTGTGGGCGAGCCTCAGTGGATCGCAAGGCTCTCTAGGTCTGTATTTATAGAGAAAACACCGGCACGGTGGACATGTCTGTCTGCCTGCCTGCCTGATTGAGTGATACGTAGTGTCGTCGCGTCCTCATCACTGCTCTCACTACCTCCATACAATAACGTTAGTCAAATAAAAAAACAAAACCATCAAAACGAACCCCCAATACCAGGAGCTGAACATGTCGATCTTCATCAAGGAAGGCCAATGATAGGAAAGTCTAGATATCTATTCGACCTGGTAATTACTGTAAGCGATGCAGTCAATATGAATGGGTACTATTCAAGTCCCAGAGTCTCGCTTAACGCAGCTTGAACTCGTGGGTCTTGTTGTACGTGCCGTTGGCGCCGTCAAAGCGTACTTCAATGTCAATGTCCAAGTCGCGAGGGTTCTTCGCGTTCGGCGTGCACGTGATCTCGCCCTCGATCACTTCGCCCGATGCACAGGCCAGCTCGCTGTCGAGGTAGAACACGGTCTGCTTCCAGTGCGTGTACTCGGCGTTTGGGCCCGTGGAGAACGCGAGCTTCTTGTGGGTGGCACGGAACGTGCAGTCAAAGTACGCGACCAGCGCGTGGCAGAAGTCCTGACGGAACGTCGTGATGCGGAACGGCGACTTGAACGTGAGCTGCTCCTTCGTGACCTTGGTAAGGTCGATGTCCAGGATCGGGCACACATCCGAGAGCAGCGCATCGCCGTTGACCGTGTCCACGAGCGGCTCCACCTTGGCGATCTCCTTGATGCAGCTCATGTCGAAGCCGTAAACGTTGTCCCAGACTGTATCAGCAACCACAAACACACCCATTAACAAACTGCGCCTCTCATCACACAGACAAGGGAACAGGAAAGTACGTACAGTCCAGCTTCTCAGCACGGTACTCGCCGTCTTCGATCGCGCCGATGTAGAGCACGGCGTGGTCCGGGAACATGAGGCCGCCCTCGACGAGGTACTTGTCGCGCGCGTAGATGACCGTGTCGAGCATCGACTCGTACAGCAGGAAGTAGCCCATCCACTCCGAGATGATGATGTCGACCTTGTCCACAGGCAGCGTGAGCTCTTCCATCTTGCCCTGGATGAGTGTGATCTTGTCGGCGAAGCCGTTGGTCTTGACGATCTCGCGCGCCTGCGTGAGGATGCCCGAGCAGTCGACGCCGTACACGTGCTTGGCGCCGGCCTTGGCGGCGAACATGGACAGAATGCCCGTGCCGCAGCCCACGTCAAGCACGATCTTGTCCTTGAATAGGTGCTTGCTCTGCATGATGGCGTTCATATACGCCTTGGTGCGCACAGTATCCTTGAGCATCTCTTCGTGGATGCCGAAGTGCGAGTACGAGTCGAAGTAGTAGTCCTTGCTGGTCATCTCCTGCAGCGACGGAGGAGCAGCGGCAGCGGCCGTGGTAGGCGCTGGTGATGGGGTCGGAGTCGCCATGGTCGTGGATTGTGGAGACGCGTGGGTTTTACGGGAATGAGTCTCAAGAGCTCACCAGCTCAACAGCTCTTCGGCACTTGGATCGAAAAGTCTTGGGGCAAATGGATTGGTCGCGAGTGAAACACGCGTGACACCGTTCGAGTTACGAACCGCTTAACGGGTAGAGAGTGATGGTCGCGTCAGTGATTGGTGCTCACAGAAACCAGCAGCTCAAGAGGCACATGATGGGCGACGAAACATGCCGTCCGAAAATGGAGGTGGACACACTCGTAGCGTATCTAACGGATGACATGGGCTCGGACGACGAAGCTAGTGGTCAAAAGGAGGCCTGGTGTCTGTACACTAGAGAGTTCTGCTCGAGGAGACGGCTCCAGGAATGGGATTTGAGTAGAAACACCGTGCATGAATGGATCGGAAGACGACTCGGCGCACTTGCTTTTTTTGCTTCCCGTAGAATTATCAGAGTTTATTCTGGACAACCTAAGAAGACAACGCGCATGCGATTGCGGCTGCTTCCAGCGGTAATGAAAAAGACCGAACGCTCGCCGCGTCAACGTCGCTAGACGAAGTTCCTTCCTCTCCATGACTGAGTAGCCAGAAGCAACCCGTTTCCCCATCTCATGTGCCGAAGACGACAGCGGTGGCATTCAGCGCTTAGATGGCACCACGGTTGCCGGTCTTCTTCTGCGCACGAGGAGCAGCACCGCCCTTGGCGAAGTTCTGCTTGACGCCAGTGACCTTGTCGGCCTTCTTGGTCTTGCTGCGCTCCTTGGCCTCCTTGAGGGCGGCGTCGCGGGCGGCGGCACGCACAGTTGGCTTCTGGTTGCGCTTCTTGCGGATGTCCTCGGCCGAGGTACCGACAATGGCCTTCTGGACCTTGGCGGTCTTGCGGGTGCGGCGACGCGACACCTCCTCGACCTTGATCTTCTTGTTCATGCGGCGCCAGCCAAGGGTCCACACGATCTTGGTGGCCTTCTTGCGCTGCAGGAAGAGCGACTTGCTCTTGCGGTTCAGGAACGTGTAGGTCGAGCCATCACGACGGATGAAACGCGAGCCGTGGCCCGGGTAGATGCGGCCTTCGCTGAACGAGCAGACTTCGGTCCTGTGGTTCGATCATACACGTCGTCAATATTCCTGTTTTTACTTGTTTCGGAAGACCGTAGCTCCTGGGTGGTGGGGGATGGGTGAGGCTGGCGCGATGAGGTCGGATAAAACGTTGCGCTCGATAATGTCGATGGTTATATTCCACGTAGCCAACGGCAGACACGATTCCACCACATATACTGAAACTGCATCTGTCCTCCGTCAATCGTAGGTGCACGCGAAGAGATACCGCCGGTCGTGGATCCCAATAGTTGGTCCGCATCTATCCACGCGATATCGTCGGCATTGTAGATCCGATGAGGCTAATTCCCACACGGACCAGCGCGCGATCATCTCGTCTATAAGATACTCGTGTTCGCGTACCGCCCATCACCACTACCAAGGAGCCACGCAAGCCCATAAGCTACGTACTTGATCACCATGTTGCCTTCTTCTTCTTGGGAAAATGCAAGCCGTAGGAATCAATGGAACGCGGTTGGTGGGGTTTGTACTTCAGACCACCAATGTTACTTCAGAGCCCCCAAACCACTGATCCACTGGTTGGAACGCGTGTTACTTCACCAACCACGTGAAAACCCAATCACCCATTTGCCTCGGTTACTGCATATTTGCATTGTATCAGTTAACAGAGGACTGAGCGGTTCAGAGCTACCCGTACCGGTTACGGTTTGAAAGAAACGGCCGATATGTGGACCACATAGAACTAGGCACTCCTTTTGACCCTCATGGGGCACTCAGTTGTTCCCAGTTGAAGCAAGGAGCCGCTCATCAGGCGAATGAAGATGCGGGGAATCCAAGCCATCGTGCGCGCCGGTCGCACGCAGCGCCAAGCCGCTACACTGATCAGCAGGCCGGCTTTCATAGCCACGCGCTCAATTTCAGTGCAGGATTCGCTGTACGCGCAGACGCACACGACGCCGGACGTGATCAACTTCGGCCTCGGCCAGCCGTCCAAGTCTCTGCTGCCACTGGAACTCTTCCAGCAGGCAGCAACGCAACGCTTCCATCCGAGTCAAGACGCGGCCTTGCTGCAGTATGGCGCTGGAAAGGGTTACAGCGGCTTTCACCATGCACTCGCGGCGTTTTTGACGGGTACGACTTGCAGTCGATTGCAATGAATGAGTGACGACGACGAGACTGATGATTAGAATCCTCCTTCAGATGCGTACGCTCGTGACGTTGCAGCAGACGCGCTTATGGTCACTGCAGGCAACTCCCAAGCGATCTCCCACGCTGCGACGGTGCTTTCGCAGGACACGAAACGCCGTGCGTTTGTTGAACAACCGACGTACTTTCTCGGGTTCGAGATCTTCAAAGAGCTCGGGCTGAGCCTCGAGTCGGTGCAAGTCGACAAGGATGGACTCGACGTACGCTGCCGTGTATGGGGTATCTTCTCGCTTCTATCGCATATTGCTCACATGTGTTGGTATTGCGTGAATAGGTCGATGCGTTGGAGCAGAAGCTACGCGCTGGCGACGTCCCGTCGTTCCTGTACACCATCCCGTTCTACCACAACCCGACAGGCGCTGTGCTTCCAGGCGATCGATGCAAGCGGCTCGTGGAACTCGCGCGTCAGTATGACTTCAACATCATCTCCGACGAGCCATACAATCTATTGGGGTTCTCTGGCAAGAACCACCGCTCACTCGCGTCGTTTGACACCACCGGTCGGGTGGTCTCGCTTGGCAGCTTCTCCAAGATCCTAGCTCCTGGGCTTCGTCTCGGTGAGTAACGAGTCATTATGCTCCTTTGAGCTACGTGGACATCAGCTGACCCGTTCATAACCGCCAGGTTGGGTGCACAGTCAGCCTTCTACTATTGAAAAGCTCGCAGCGTTGGGTCCCATTAGAAGCGGCGGTGGACAGAACCCTCTTACTGCCTCGCTCGTCCACACCAGTGAGTTCCTCTCGTGACTTCACGGCGTTTTGCTTGAGGGATCAACTAATCAATTCATGTTGTCGGCAGTCCTGGATGAGAACCAACTGGGCCCGCACATCGCGAAGCTACAGACGACGTTCGCTCGCCGCAAGCGCATAATGTGCGATGCTCTACGTGAGTTGTGTCCAGACTGCACGTTTCGGGAGCCTGATGGAGGCTACTTCGTCTGGGTGAAGTTGCCAGTCGGCATAAGCGTCGACGCGCTGTACGACGAGGCGGTCGCTCGCCACGGCGTTGCATTCACGCCAGGCCCTCGCTGCATGCTTCCAGCATCATCGACTGATCATTCGCCTGCGTCGCCTCCTCAGCATATCCGCCTGTCATTCGCATTCTACGACGACGACGAGATCCGTGAAGGCAGCCAGCGACTCGCCAACGCAATCAAGGCAATGAGAACCAAGTAAAGCAGCCACGGCTGCGGCCAATCTCCATGCAGTAAAGAGTAGACCACTGGATTCCCTCTCAGTGCTCAGTGTCGTGACGTGTTCTGACGTCACTGAGACGATGACGAGTCTTCACTGAACGCCCTTCCGTATCCTCGGGGAATCTGTGAGCAGCGCCTTCGTCCACAGTCGTCGACAGCGATGATGTCACAGATAGGCGTTGCGTTGCCGTGGTCGAGCCTCCGCCAAGCAGCCTGTGCTGCTTGGACTGCGTCATTCCCTTCAGAAACGGGAGAAACCCTACCCTCGTAGCTCTTCGCAGTGATGACGCAGCGGGATCTTCTTTTTGGCATTGACTTGGATTCAGTATGTGGAAACCGTGGAATGCCGTGTGGACCACATGCGCATTCTTTTGGGCGATGACGCGCTTCAGTCGCAGGATCCCGGTGCTGCTTGCTGCCTTTCCTGTTTGTTGGCACCGCATCCACACTGTGGCTGCACGTCGAGTTTTGCGCCGCCCACAAGCAGTCCAACGAGGTACGGTACACTCTGTCTGTCGTGGTGTCTACGGCCACGTCCACGTCAGCGGCGCAGCGCGGTGTTTGCGTTGCTGTCCGCTGCTGGTCGGATCCGCTGCTGCGGAGCCATGCGATCCACTCACTTCCGTTATTTATTCGTCCTGCAGCCCACCGGAAGCGGATCGGCATTGCCTCGCATCGTATCCAAGCAGTCACAACGTCTACTACTGTAGAGAATGGTGACCAAGAAGTCCAAAAACCCACTCGTGGCGACGACTGCCGGCGCCGTCGCGGGCGGCATCGAGACGCTCGTGATCTGGCCAATGGAAATGATCAAGACCAACATGCAGCTGGGCACGATGAAGCAGCACTACCAGGGCATGCTGGGCGGCTTCCGCTACCACATCCGCACGGACGGTGTGCTCTCGCTGTATCGCGGGCTCGCTCCTGTGCTCATCGGCTCGATCCCGAAGGCGGGCATCCGCTTCGGCGCGTTTGATTTCTTCAAGAACCGCCTTGCGGGACCGAATGGCGAGACGCCATTGCGCGATCTCGCGGCGGGTATGGCTGCTGGCGCGATTGAAGCCACGCTGGCCACCACGCCGGTATGTTGATGCAATTGCGCTTCTCAGGCGAGTAGATACGAAATGGTAATGCTGACGTTTGCTTGCTGTGTGGTGCCACAACCAGATCGAGACGCTCAAGACCAAGCTCATCGGTGCGAATGCTGGCATGTGGCAAGGTATCAAGATGATCCTGGCGAAGGAAGGCATCCGCGGTATGTACCAGGGACTCTTCGCAACGATCCTCAAGCAGTCCAGCAACCAGGGCCTGCGGTTCATGTGGTTCACCGAGTACAAGCGCCGCATCTCCCCCGAGGTGCTGGAGCACCACAACCTCATCAAGGACGCCAAGCACATGACCCACACGCAGCATGCCGCCTACAGTCTGGTCGGTGGTATCTCCGCTGGTATCTTCAGCGTATTCGGCAACAACCGTACGTTGATATTGGTAGCTTCATGATTGGCTGGATCAGCGGACTGATTGGTGTGTGTATCTTTTGGGATCAGCCTTCGACGTGGTCAAGACGCGTATGCAGGGTCTGGACGCCGCCAAGTACAAGAGCACGCTCGACTGCGTGCAGCAAATGCTCCGCAAGGAGGGCTTCATGGTGTTCTACTCGGGAGTCGTGCCTCGCCTGGGTCGTGTGATCCCAGGCCAGGGCGTGATCTTCATGACGTACGATGCCGTCACGCGCGCCGTGTCCGCGTACCTGGACAACAAGGAGCAGTAGACAGAGACATAGTATGAGGTCGCTAGTGTAGCGTCCATGCGTGAAGCGTCTGCGTTCTCACTGTTTTTAACGGACAGTTCAATCAGAAGAAATGGTCAATGAGAAATGCAAGCAAAGATGATGAAGGCTGTGTGTTGAGGAAGTTCTAGTTAGCTGGCACGGCGTCCGCGGCTGTGAGCGGGTACTTCTTCTGATGCACAATACGAATAAACGCCGTCACACTCTCCGATGCCCTGTACGCACAAATCCAGTGTTAGCAAACCAAGCACTCGACACGAGAGGTACTGCAGTGAGTTCGTACCGTTGGCAGGCTTCCGACGCGGCAAAGTACTGTTCCTCCGACAGCAGACCGCTGGTGACAGACGTGAGCACGCCGCCTTGGTTCGTGTTGGAGCTGGCGGTCGAGATCAGCGACGTCGCCTGCTCTTCCTCCTTGAGACTCGGGTCCAGGAACAGGCTTCCGTCGGGCAGCAGCGCGCACGTTGAAGAGGTCACGACCGAGAGCATGGGCACGCCGGCGTCCATGAGCGCCAGCGTCGTGGCGTTAATGGCAACAGACAGCAGCGAGCCGTTGTCTTCGATCACTTGCACGACGATGCTGATGACGGCACGCGGGTAGTCCTCCGCGACGATCAGCGGCTCGAAAGTGCAGCGGATGAGCTGCTCGTACTCCTTCTCCTTGGACGCTGCAAACGCCACACACAAAATAAAAACACCGTCAGTTACGCTGAATTGATAGGGATGAAGTCGCCATGATGACGCGTGTGGAACGTACTCAGCACGCCCTTCTCGAGCTTAAAGCACACGTCGACGGTGGCGCGGTCGATCTGCTCATTGCGACGCGACTTGGCCTGGCCCGGGCCGTACACCGCGACGAGCACCGTGCTGTTGCCGTGCGACATGCGCGCGGATCCGTCGGCGCGGAAAAGCGCGCCCTGCTCGCATGCGAACGGACGCAGCTCGTTGCCTTGGCGGCCGTCATGACGCTTCGTGGGATCGGCCATTTTCGCTTGGTGTCTGTCGGTTGAGGAGATGTTGGGTCTTGTTTCCAGTCAAATCAACCGTACCTAGATGCCATTGGATGAGAACTTAGTGCAATTATATATCTTAAAACAATATGTAGCCATCTCGTGGTGGCTTTTGTCACAATAAATACGGACGTGGGCCAGCCTCTCCCGATGAGGCGAGTTCTCGATCATACCTGGACGGTATCCGTATCGGCGCCGAGCGCGAGAAATACCGGACAGTGGTCGCTGACTTCGTAGGTGCACTGGACGCGAGCGGTTTGGGTCTGTAGCCGTGTCATTGGCGTCTCGTAGCGCCGGGAGATACCGCGCGAGACGGGGTAGTACGCCCAGTCGATGCGCTGGACGCCGCTCTCCATGTGCAGCATTCCCCAGTCACCGCTGGAGTTCATCCAGATATTGTCATAGAGCCTGCTCGCGACTGTTGTTGAGAGAGGTGAGAGGATCAGCGGCTCGTACTGGTTCGTTCCGGAGCCGATACATCCGATGTCTTGCGGTGCGAGATTGAAGTCACCGAGCAGCAGAATCTTGTCGCTCGACGACGAAATTGATCGTTGGTTCTGGAGCCGTGCGGTCAGCTGGCGTAGCTCTTCGATCTCTTGCTGTCTGGAGTCCTGGTCGCCACACACTACGTGTACATTCACGAGTGTGATCTGAATCGACGGAACGCCAGGGTCCATGGTTTGGAACGTGGCGATGTACGGAGGCCGAACCACAGAGGACGATGAAGACGATTCTCCACGAGGGAGGTCGAGCATGCCGCTACCGACGGGCGCAACCGCAGATCGACGATAGAAGAAGACGAAGTGTTCAGCTCGTTTCTTGAGCTGGGAGCTACTCTCTGAGCCCACGAGTGGTGACGAGATGTAGTCCCAGCCGGGCATTTGGTTCTTCAGCCGCTTGAGGACGATGGTGTCGCGCACTTCCTGCAGCGCCACGAGATCGAACTCGCGCAGGATCTCGATGATGCGATGAAGCAGCGCGGCGTCGCGCTTCTTCGAGAGATTGCGGATATTCCACGAAGCAATCAGTAACTTGGCGGACAACCCATGCAAGACACTGCTGCGAATACTTTTGAGGAGATTGCGGCTGGGGATGTCGAGGCAGCAGCTTGGAGACGGTGGTGGTGGTAGTGGTGATTCTTCACTCTCCTCATCCACTTCGTTCTCTTCTTCGGAGGATGTGTGCGACGATGAAGCTGACGCCGAAGATGCGACGCGGATGTCTTCGAGCTGGTGCTGCAGCTTCTCGTACGTGATGAGGCCGATGCCATTGACCGACGCGATCTCATCCTTGCGACGGAACGGTCGTGCATCCACAATGCGCTGAGCCAACGCGGGTCCGACACCTTTCAGCTCGCGTAGTTCTTTCACTGACGCGTCGTTCAAATTGACGAGGCGCGGCTCCTTTGTTCGCAATGGTTTCTTCAATGGTGACGATGGAAGCGTCTTCACGCTTGGGATCTTCACCTCCTTCTCTTCTTTCACCGACGCGTCGATGGAGACCAAGCAATCGCTCACCAGCGCCAGGTAGCGCTTCGTGCCGATACCAATGATCCCCTGCAGCTCCGACAGCTTGTTGAAGGGCCGCGCGTCGACGATTCGTTGTCCGATGACTGGCCCAATGCCCGGCAGTTTGAGCAGCTCCTGCAACGACGCCGTGTTGAGATCGGTCGGCATGATATCAGCAGCTTGACGTGGAAAACGCGATCTTTGCTATGGTAGCTGTGGGCGTGACGATGCCTGGAGAAGCGGCTCTTCAACACCGCAGATCCACGGCCGCCTCGTACGGTACCAACGTTCCTTCGGCAGATGGGCTGCTGATCGAAGCGCGCCATATTTCAACTTATGTTGCTTGAAACCAATGTTGCGTATTCAAATTTACTGCAACATCAAAGTAAGCCAATCAGTGTTTTGAGTTTAGCGAGCTCTTCATTTGATTGGCTCACATACAAAATCCGAGTCATTTTCTTTAAAATCTATACTTGGCCGTGGCCAGTCAAAAAGGAGTTACGCTCCAGCGAAAAAGGGGTTACATTCCAGGGTTTCTACCGCATTGCAACCTGGAGCCATACCCAGCAGTTACGAACTGCCCACGACTGTTCAGCAGTCAGAATTTTGAAGAGCTCACTTCACACGTCGCAGATACCACCTGCTCCCCAATGAAACCTGTCCGAGATCTGCGATGCTGTGGCGTGGGTTACATCGCGTAGGCCGTTGGCGTACACTAAAGAGGCGGCAACGCAACGCACCCCCGACCCAGAAGGGAGAACGTGGGCGAGTGCGCTTGCGCTGCGGTGTGGCGGGTTGATAACGGCGGCGCGGTCAATCGGCCAATCGGCCACCGCCTCGCGGATCCCACGCGCAAAAGAATCAGCGCCGTCGCGTTGGCCCAGCTGGCCAGCAGGCACTGTGAGAAAAAGCCCGATCCCAAAGATCACTACCACCTTCCTCGAGTCAAAAGCTTCATTGCGGAATTGTGACCAAAGATGGCGACGCGACCGCCGACCATCGTCACACAAGTAAGCGTCAACGGATGGACTGTCAATGGCGAGGCCGACACCGTGACCCCGTCCATGGACACGCCGTCGCGGCCGCGACCGGCCTCCGGGTCGTTTGGCTACACCAACACACAGACACCGACGCTTGCGCTGCGACCGCTGCGATCAAGCCGCCAAGCCAGCTCACCAAGAGCACTCGAGGACCCGGAGGAGCTCAAGTCTGCCAAGCACCGTGGGCGGTTCCTTACGGAATCGCAGAAGCTGCTGATGGAGGACCCGACCAAGACGCGCGAGTCGTACCGTGAGCTCGAGTCCAACACCACGGCCGCGGGATGGCACGACCACACAGTCGAGTCGGTCGTGCGCCAGCTTGAAGGCGACGCCGACCGAGGCCTTTCGACTGCGGAGGCCGCCAAGCGGATTGCGCGCTATGGGCCCAACGCCATCGAAGGCGACAAGCGCGCGCCCATCTTCGCCATCTTCCTCATGCAGTTCTTCAACCTCATCATCGGGTTGCTCATGGCTGCTGCGCTTGCGTCCATTGCACTTCAGGAATACGTCGAAGGCATTGCCATCATCGCCATCGTCACACTCAACGCCGTCATCGCGACGCTGCAGGAAAACCGGGCGGGCAACGCACTCGAGGCGTTGGCCAAGATGTCGTCGCCACAGTGTATTGTGATCCGTGACGGGCGTCAGCAGCAGATCGCTAGTGAAGACCTCGTGCCTGGGGACATCGTCATCTTGTCGACTGGCGACGTCGTGCCGGCCGACATCCGACTGCTTGCGAGCGCCGACTTCAAGGTGAATGAGATGCTGCTCACTGGCGAGTCCGAAGACGTCGCCAAGCGATTCGACGCCGATATCTCGGCCTCTATGAACAAGCTCACGGCGCCAAACATGGTGTTCTCTTCCACAGCTGTAGCCAGCGGCAACGCCACGGGCGTAGTTGTGGAGACAGGCATGGGCACGCGCGTCGGCTCCATCGCGGCGCTGCTCAAGGACGAGCGCAACTCCAAGAGCGGCAACTGCCTGGCCAAGTGCTTTGCGTCGTACTCGACCAAGATGACGCCTCTGCAGGAATCGCTCCACCGCCTGGGTGTCTTCATGGGCATGGCGGTGCTGACCGTGTGTGCTGTCGTATTTCTTGTTGGCATGTTGCGTGGCAACCACGATCCAAAGAACGGAGACCGCCCCGTGTGGCTCACCATGGTGATGGTGTCCGTGTCTCTGGCAGTCAGCGCCGTGCCCGAGGGTCTTCCTATGGTCGTGACGATCTGCCTGTCGACAGGAACGTCCGAGATGGTCAAGAAGCACGTGCTCGTACGAAAGCTCGCGGCTGTAGAGAGTCTGGGCGCGAGTTCCGTCATTTGTACCGACAAGACCGGCACGCTCACTGAAGGCAAGATGACTGCGGTGAAGCTGTGGGCTGATTTCGATGAGTACACGGTCACTGGTGCTGGGTTCAACCCGCAGGGCGACGTGCTGCTCGAGGGCGTGAAGCAGACCAAGCAGAACAACACGCTGGTCCACGCGACGCTGCTCGCCGCGGTCTTGTGCAGCAACACGACGCTGCAGCTTGAGAACTGCGACGATGGTTCGGGGCAGAAGCTCTGGATACCTTACGGCAACGCGTCGGAGGCGCCGCTGGTCGTCGCGGCCGCCAAGATGGAGATCTGGGCTGAGAAGCTCATCGATTCGTTCAAGCGTGTGGCGGAAGTGCCGTTCAACTCGACCCGCAAGATGATGATCACGCTCACGGAGCTGGTCGGAGTTGCCAGCTTCGGTGGGCTGCCAATGCCTCCAACCACTCGGTACGTCACCAGCGTGAAGGGCGCGCCCAACTACATCCTCAAGAACTGTACGCAGTACGCGAACAAGTCGGGCGAGATCGTGAGTTTGTCACAGAAGACTCGCGACGAGATCCTCGAGGCCGTCGACGATCTTTCCTCGCAGGCTCTTCGCGTATTGGCCATTGCGATCAACCCGATGACACTGGCGCCGTTTGCTCTCGACTTGGACGACGCCGACGTCAAGTTCGAGCACCTCAAGGACTCGCTCGTGTTCTTAGGTCTCGTCGCGTCCATCGATCCGCCTCGCAAGGGCGTCAAGGAGGCGATCCAAACGGCCCGCAAGGCGTCCATCCGTACGGTCATGATCACGGGCGACTACCTCAAGACCGCTGTCGCGATTGCCAAGACAATCGACTTGCTGGGCGTTGGAGCTGACATGGATGAGGAAGCCGTCGACTGTTCCATTTTGCGTCCGCGTGGTGGTGCTGAGTACCTGACCGAGCACGATATCGACGAGATCACGTCGCGGACGTCGGTGTTTGCGCGTGCGAAGCCCGAAGACAAGATCGAAATCGTCAAGTCTCTTCAGCGCCAAGGCCACGTCGCCGCCATGACTGGAGACGGCGTGAATGACGCACCGGCGTTGAAAGAGGCCGACATTGGTATTGCCATGGGTATCTCCGGCACTGAAGTCGCCAAGGGAGCGTCCGATATGATCCTGACTGACGACAACTTCTGCAGCATCGTCGCCGCCGTGGAGAAAGGCCGCGCGATCTACACCAACATCCAGAAGTTCGTGTGCTTCTTGCTGTCGACCAACTTTGGCGAGATCTCCATCATCTTCGTGGCGATCGCCGTGGGAATGCCCAACCCGCTTGAGCCGCTGCAGATCTTGGTGCTTAACTTGTTTGCTGACGGCATGGCTGCCGTCGCGTTGTCGCTGGAGAAGGGCGACCCGAAGGCCATGGCGGAGCGTCCACGCCCAAAGACGCAGCCCATCATCCACGGCCGCCTGTGGATCCTGGTCATGACCAACGCGTTCCTCATCGGCGCCGGCGCCTTGATCGTGTTTGCCACTGGTTTGTACTGGAATTTCCAGAACATCTTGCTGGACGACATCGCGCACGGTGCCAAGACTGTGGCCGACTACAAGCACGTGCGCTGCTGGCGCTGGCAGGGCGTGCGCAACCACTGGAAACTGTTCGCCAACTGTGCCGCCGAGTACCGCGACGGCTCGCCCGTGTTCCCGTTCTGGCAGCCGGGCATGGAGGAGTTCGAAGACTCGTACATCTACTGCAAGGCCGGCGAGTACGAGTGTCTGACGGAGGGTGTGGCTCGCGCGCAGACCATGGCGTTCGTGTACATCACGACCATGGAGATGCTTCGCGCGTACACGGCTCGCAGCTTCACCAACCACGTCTTCGTCGGCTTCTTCGCCAACAAGTACATGCAGTACGCGGCTATCGGCTCCATCACGCTCACCATTACCGTCACGCAGGTGCCAGTCATCATGGACGATCTCTTCGGCTTCGCGCACATCTACTGGTTCCAGTGGCTCTTCGCGATCGTGTTTGCGTTCCTCGGCGCGTCGCTCGGTGAGTTGCTCAAGTGTGTGTACCGCCACAACGACCGCACTTCAAGCCGCTGGCGCAGCATGACCGACGGCTTCACGGCCGTGGTGTTTGAGATCCGCAACTTGCGCCACCACGTCGAACACTTGGAAGAAAAGCTCGAAGTCACGACCCACAAGCCCGCGCGGCGACTCACACTGCCGGCGACGTCTTTCTCTGAAACCGAGACCAATGGGCTCCTCGCGCGCGAGAACTGCTCGTCGTTTGTCGTCAGTAGCACGCGAAGCACCACGTCCACAGCTCCGTTGTCGACCACTGCGTCCACTAGAACGGCAGCACAAGTCGCAGCTTTGTGAAGGATCCGTTGAGCCTTTGACAGTAGTGATGATTACAACCTCCATACTTGATTCCATATATATTCGACTTACCTTGTCGTACTTTCTCGCTCTTCTTAGTTGGTGGACCAAGTCTCTTTGGTGAGAGACCCGCGTACTGGCGTACGCTTCTTGATTGCTCATTTTCTTTCCTCAGAGAAAGGCCGACACCCACTCCACCCCACTCCACTCCACCCACTGGCCCGAAAGCGGAAGACCTCATTCTACTTTCCCTCACGGGGGCATCACATCGCTCACAGCAGCACCGTAGTGTCGCCACATCAATCACCAGGTCTCAACGACGCACGTACGCACCGCAACCCGAGCTGCTTCCATCCTCGAGCCCTCCGTCGCCTTTCCGTCTGTCCGTCCGTCCGTCCGATTCCCCGTCAATCGCATCTTGACTCTGCAGTGTCCATGGCGTCGTCTCCTTCAGCCGCAAACAACGGCTGCTCATTCAGCTCCACGGCGTCGTCGACCTCGACCTCGGCGAATGACCACGACCACAGCGATGTCGACAAGGACGCAGCCGTGATCAAGCAGGAGCCGACTGTGAGTGAAGCGCAGCGGCCATCCGACAGCTACGAGCCGAGCGTGTGGGCCCACATCTTCGACGAGAACGGCATCATCACCCTGGACATGGAGGACGACGATCCGATGGAAGAGGTCGATCTGGTCAGTGACCCACGCCGCGCGCTTGAGACGATTACTGGTAGCGGAGGTGGTGCGTTTGGAGCTGCAGGCTTTGGTGGCGGGTTGTCGAGCTTGGCGATGGGACGTGACAACGCGGCCCGCGGTGACACGTACTTTCCGCACCATACAAACGCGCAGTATGAACCGACGCCGGCGTCGGCGCTGCTGGACAACTGGGGCTACTACCACGACGTGGACATGACGTCGCCCTCACACATCCACGACGATCTCACCTCGCGATTCGGAGATGGTCGTCCCACGATGATGGGTCCTCTTGCATCAGCGTCGCTGAAGACCGATCCACAAGCGCGAGGATTCGGCAGTGACTTCGGGTCTACGTTTCACGGCACGCAGACACAAACACGAACTCCATCCGCGGTCTTCACGTTCGAGAAGCAGAGCGACGGCAAGCCATTCCGTGAGTGTTTCTGCGAGTCTCGAACGATTGATGTGCTTGGACTAACTTGCTGTTTCACCCGTCGTTGCTTTGATCAGCGCTGTCGAAGCCGATTATCCGTGATGATGGACTCGTGCTGGTCGGCACGGAACTTTCTTCAGGAAGTCCAAGCGGACACGCCTCCAACCGCATCTTCATCACCGACACTCGCTCGTTTG
Organism: Pythium coloratum; assembly: GCA_023337545.1. Classification (NCBI taxonomy): domain Eukaryota; phylum Oomycota; class Peronosporomycetes; order Pythiales; family Pythiaceae; genus Pythium; species Pythium coloratum. Next base: position 24,960 of record JAADXE010000048.1, read on the forward strand.
ACCCGTCGCGACCCATTCATGCCATCCACACGCAGGCGGTACGTGTTCTGACTGGCTTGTTCGATTCGGAGACGTTCTCACAGACTGTGTGGGGTGTACCATGTCAACAGGAAGTGCGCGATCTCCAGTGGCTGAGCCAGACGGCGGCGATAGCTGCCGTCGGATGCGAAATCCAAGTCGTGGAGATGGGTGCCAAGGCCAATACACCAAACTGGAGCTCCGCCCGCTTGCTGCCGCCGATCCGCACCGTACACGCGGACTCGATCCGTGAACTTGCCGTCAATCGATTGGTCTCCAGTCGCTCGGTCACCGTCGCGTCCGCTGGCTTCGATGAGGCTATTGTGCTCACAACGCTCGGCGAGAATGGTGACCCAGCGACGGCGACGACAACCGCCAAGATTGATGCGTTTGACGTCGTCAGCAGCTTGCGCTGGCACCCACACGAACCCTCACGCCTCAGCTGGACCACAGACGGCGGTGACTTCCAGGTCTCGGATATCCGAGCGCGCGCGAAGCCTCAGCTACAAGTCGCGCTGAACTCGCTGATGATCATCGAGCAAATGGGCGGGCTGTTCACGCATGAACACATCTCGCCGTCGAATGCCGTGCTGGGATTCGAGATGGGGCAGCTGCTCTTCCTCGACTTGCGCATGCCTCGGAAGGACTGCTGGTACGTGTTGGCGGTTGGGACATCGGTCAATGACGACTAATGGGGCTTCTTGTGTGTGTAGCTACGGAGCCATGACATCTCCATCCGCTCCTATTCCGATTGGAGAAATGCGGTGCTCGAAGGATGGCAGTTGCGCGATCTTTGGCGTCGGCGGGTACGAAGCTGTTGCTTGTTGACGCTGGTGGTATCTTGAGGCTCGTCGCCTGACCTCTTTTGTGCTTGATACGACGAAGCTTCGCCACCGCAACGGTCAGCGAGACTGGTCGAGAGCTGGAGAACCTTCTTCAGTAAGTTGACGATCTTTGAACTGCCTGGCCCACCCAACTCACCTGCTCTTGATGTGTGTGCCGTACGTAGAGCGGGTTCAGCGCCTAGTCAGGTCGGATTCCACGGATACAAAACCAGTGGCGCCTTCTCCGATGGCACGAACTCGCTGCTCGCAGTCTCCGACAGGTACGCGACGGTTATTGGATGTTGTCAATCAGGATCATCGAGCTCATATGCTGCTTCCGCTACTTTTGACAGTATGGGAGTGGTCTCGATCTACAACGATAACAACAAAGTGAGACGCGGGAGTTTCCAGGTGGACCGCCCAGCTGCCTCATCGCAAGGTGGCTGGACTGAGCGCGATGTCTGATGCTCGCTACTCATTGAGACGAAGAGCTGATCAAGCGAACAAATCGGAAGATGAATGTGCGTGCTTTTGCCGCTGTGGCACTACAATTGAATAAAAAAGAATGCTCTGTACACGCAAAGCTACTCAAAATGTGAGAATCATCGCGTAGCTTTGGATTGATAATGCAACTTACCAGGAAAGCCGCCTACTTGCGCTTCTCTTGCAGCCGAACAATATCTTGAAGGAGACGTGAAAAGTCGTCGTGTGGCGTGGAGCTCTTGAAGCTGTCGTAATGGGACCACGAGTAGCCGTCAGTGACGGTCGCGTCGTTGGAGTCCACCACCGTCGTTTCTGAAAGCCACACAGAACGTTGTAAGATACTGAAGCTCACGACAATAGCTGACACAGGCACGTACCGCTGTTGATACCCGACAAAGCTCGCCCAATCGCGTTGCACTCGTACCACTCGTGCTCCTTGCTGCGCGACTTGTTGGTGAGTCCCAGGACGGTCGTCGCGAGTCGCACCTTGAGATCAGGCAGCTGCAACGCCTGTGAAAACGCCACTCGCGTCTCACGCGAGAGCTCGAGAAGACCGGCTTGCAGACGTTGCAGGATGTTCGTGACCTGGTCGGTACACAGATACAGCATCTCGATCAAGCGCACGACCGCCATGCACGCGTCACGCGCCTCCAGCTTGCTCTCGGCCTCGGCATCACCCAGCGAACTGCTTCCGTTATCATCACCGCCGTCGTAGATACGCTTCCACAGCACCATGCTGCAGGTGATCGCCTGCAGGATGAGGTTGTTCTGGATCTTGACGCGGTTGGCCGACGCGCGCTTGCTGTTGCTTCCACTCGTCGACGTGCCGGCGTCTCCTTGGTGGAGCAGCGTGAAGAGTCGCGTCCGGAAGAGCCACTCACGTCCGTCTTCATCCTCGTACCGCTCGCGCGTCACGTCAAAGTCCTTCTTGAAACAGTAAATGAAGAACTGCACGACCAGCAGCACACGACGCCACCGCTCTTCGTTCTGCGGCAGCATGGACGCGTCCTGGAGCGCGTTCGCGAGCGGCTCCCACTGGTGCGGGAACTCCAAGTCACACGAGCACGACGCGGCCTTGTCGAACACGAACACGAGCGACGCGTAGATGGACACGGCGTCACTGTACGCGATGGCCTCCACGCTCAGCATACGCTCGATGAACTCTTCAAAAAGCAGGTTCGACGGGTACTCCTTGCCCAGCACGACGATGCTACGCAGCGCCGCGATGGCGACACCTGGATCGTTGGTACTCAGCGACGTCACCATGTCAAACACCAGCGACGCGTTCATGGACGACTGCACACTGGTCGACGGTGTGATGGGCTTCAGCACGTCGTTGATGGCGCCGCTGCGCCGCTTCCGCGCACACACAGGCGTCTCGTAGCCAGCGGAGGCACGAGTAGCTCGCTTAGCACTGGGCTTGCTGTTTGGGGTGCTCACAGTGCCATTCTCGTGCTTGACCGCCGTGATCTGCGGCGACTGCGGCGAGAGGTCGCCTTCGTCTGGTGATATGCATGGGGATCAGCCACTATAGAGAAGCCCACAGGACGATACAAGAGACGTGAGACGTACCATCAGAGATGAGAATGATCTCATTGTTCTTTGCGGGCGCTGCAGTCGCCATAGAGACGCGTATACCCGTCGAGGTGAGGAGATCTCGACACGCTACCGTTAGCTTTGCGGCGTTTTTCAATTCGACAGTTTGGCGCCTTCGGTTGGAAATCTGCGTAGTACCGTAATTTCTAAAATAGTACCTACTTTCCTGAAAATCGTAACCTGAAGGGGGGCATTATTTCCCCAAATCGTAACCCTCAAACTTCAACAGGAAAGTAAATGGATACAGTACTCAAAGTTACACGGCAACAGCGTCGCCGTCGTTGGCGCTGTCGCGCAGCCGCGTAGGGATGCGGAAGGACCGGTAGCCCTGGCGCGAGCGTGGGTTGGGTGGCAGACGTTGCTCCGCCGTCTTGCTGCTCTCAATGCGTGGGGATTCCGTGACGTCTCCGCCGTCGTCCGCCTCGTTCTGCGGCTCCTCCTTGAGCTTGCCACTCGCAGAGCTCACGTACTGGAGCAGGATCTTCTTCATCTGCATCTCGATCGTCGCTCCATCCAGCTGGACTTCTTCTTGTTGAGTATCTTGGTTCTCCGCCTCTGCGTCTTGGTTGTCAGTCGCTGACGACACGTCAGCGGATTTGTTCAATGACACTGTAGACGGCGAGCGAGTCGTGCTCAATGGCGCCGGGGGCAGCGACACCACAGGCTCACGTGGCGTCTGAGTCTCCATCCCACGGCGGGGTGTGATGGTCTCGGGCGTCATCACCACACGAGCAGATGCGGGTCTCACGCCACCGCTGCCACCATCGCCGCCCATGAGCGAGTCCAGCGGATCTGTGCCGGCGTCGACGCCTCGCTTCGGCTTCACAGCCTTGGCTGCTTCCACTGATGCTGGACGTGGCTGGTTGTCTTCTGCTCGTGGTTGGTGGGCGCTTGCTTCTGCTTTGGAAGGTGTAGGGCCACTGCTGCGAAAGGCTGAACGCTCCGTTGCCTTCTGACTCTCGGACTTGTTCACAACAGCAGCTCCTGTCTTGTCGTCACCTTTGCCAACGCGTCGGATCATGGCCTTCATCTTCTCCAGTCGATCGGCGACGTCCGCATGGGCCTTCTCCAGCTCATCTGGCGACGCCACATTCAACAGCGTTCCTACAGTAACAACATCATCATCAGCATCATCATCAGCATCAGCTCACAGTTCGCTCTTTCATTCCTCAGGCCTACAGTCTCACCTGCTCGAGCTGATGGTTTGTGGAACACAGGAGCGCCGCTGCGATCTGGTGTAGTCGGTCGACTGGAAGAACTTGGCGTCAGTGGCCGATACGACGCACTTCCTGGGCGGCTCGACGCGGATCTTGGTCGTGCGCCAGCCATCGACGGCGTCATGGGACGCGCCATGAACGTCAGCAGCGCGACCTGCGTGATCGTGCCGCTCTTCAGAGCCTCTGCGTGGGATTTCAGCTGCGTGTCGGTCATATTGTCCAGCGTACGAAGCTCTGGCAACGCCGTGATCACGTCCAGTATGTACGTGGATGACACACAGCACGGATTTCCTTGGATCCACAGATCCATGAGCGTACCGCAGCCCGCAAGCGACGTCTTGAGCTGCGCCGTCGATCGAATGCGGTTGTTTCGCAGATCCAACGACTCAAGTTCCGGGAACTTGGTCGCGACCGCGCCATTCTCACCCAGATCTGCGATCGCGTTGTCCTGGAGGTACAGTTCGTTGAGCTTGATCAAGTACGGGGGGAAGCTCTGCAGCGACGTGAGTTTGTTGTCGTTGAGCCGCAGGACGCTGATGTTGGCCGGCAGCAAGCCCCCCTCCAGCGTCGAGAGCTGGTTGTTGGCCAAGTTGAGCTCCTCCAACTTCGTGAGGTGCGTCAGATTGCCGATCGCCGTTAGCTGGTTGCCGCTCAAGTTAAGGTACTCGAGGCTGCTGAGACTGTCTAAGCCCTGATAAAAGCACCAAACACATCCTGGTCAGACTACCAGCCTGTACACTTACGTTGTGATTGAGGGGACGCACCTCAGCTGCTACTCTGGCGAGACGATTGCGACTGAGATCCAAGTGCACGAGCAGCCGACAGGCCGTAAGGTGTTGCACCTTGGAGATCCTGTTGCCGTTGAGCCAGAGCGTCTTTAGCTTCACCAGCGACAACACATCCTCTGCGATTTCCTCGATTTGGTTTTCGTGGACCAACAGCCCTTCCAAGTTGCCGTTGCCTCGCAGCCCACGAAGCGTCGTGATCTTGTTGTTGTAGATCTTAAGCTCGCGCAGCTCCTTGGCCGTGTGAAGGTTCTTGAGCGACGTGAGGCGGTTGAACGACACGTCCAGTGAGCACAGCTTAGGCAGCTACAGAAGACAACACGCCACGACCCCACATGAGCCAACCACCACAGCGACTAGCATCGCCAGTACTCACTTCGGACAAATCCCTGATCTCCTGGATGGCTCGGTTGTGCGCATCGATGGCAAACTTGCTGGAGTTGGGCTCCGTCGACAGCTTTTTCTACATCCCACGATGTCAGGAACGGCTCTGCATACTTGAGTGCCGACTAGGAACGTACCAGCGCATTCCCATCCAAGATGGGGATCTGCAGGCTGTTTGGCTGGGACTCGGAGGCCGCGGGCTTTGGCGCCGCCTTCATGATTGTGAGAGGAAAAGGCCACTTTCGTGCGCCGCCTGAACAGGAGAAAACCAAAAAGCAAACGACACCCGACCCAAAAAAGACCGACGGTTCACATTTCTAGCAGTTAGGGTGAGATCGAATACAGTGCCGACTGTAATAGCGACTGAGCATCGGCTCTACATCTTCAACATGAGCACGTGCCATTCCTACTTGTCCGACGAACGCACAATGGAGATCTCGCCGGTCTTCGACACGATGAGCCCGCACAGACGCTTGCGAGATGGCTTATCTTCCAGGCCGAGGCTCGCCCAGACACGGCGATTGCCCAGTGCAGCGAGCTGGGCTCGTTTGGCTGCGAGTGTCTCCTTTTCGAAGTTCTCGAGTGGAGCGTAGACGCTTGCAACGTTCAGATTCACTGGATTTCAATACAGACAACGCAAACATCCGTGAGATCCCAGCAATATATCGGCAGGAAATGCGACAAAAGGGACACCTACATGCATCAGTGAGTTCGCCCGCCTCCTCTTCGTCGCCGTGGTCTGCCTTCGATCCAGTATCGCGGTCGTATGACTCAGTCGGACGAGCCAGCGGTTTCTCTGGGGGCGTCATAGGGTCAGTTGCTGGTGCAGTGTCTGGTGACGGTGGCGCATCGAAATCGGGACGACGATACGCGGGTCGTTGGCCTACAAACGAATCACACATGATACCAATTAGTGGATGCCTCAGAGGAGAGAGGATCGGTTGACAGAACTGACACTCACCGTAAGTATTCTTTGCCGTCGTACACGAACATGTTGAATTGCAGGCGCAGTGAGAGAAGTGGCAAAAGCGTCCGCGCTGGCAGACACCTTTGTTCTGGAAGTCGTAGCAGACACCAGTGCCCGGCCCAAGGCCTCGCTTCTTCTTGCCAGCTGAGAAGTCCTCCTGGTTAGCCGGTGGTGGGTCACGAGGCTTCGGCAGCGTCGATGGAGGCTTCTTGCTCGGATCCTCCGGGAACAACGCCTCGATTTCTTCCATTCTCACATCTTCTCCGATAGCCTTCTCGATCGCCGTCAGGAGGCTGCGCTCAATTGGCATGCCTCGATCGGATCGACACCGCACGAAGCGCCAGCCGCCTATAGCAAAACATCAAAACCATGTCAGCAACATTACATCTTCATCCACGCCATAGGCCATCGAAACGTACCTTTTCGCCAGCCTTGGCCGCGCTCTGTGCCGTGGAAGTCTGGGCTGCCCACGTCCCACGACGTTTTATCGTGCGATGGCACGAACGTGAGCCACTCGGGATCATACACACACTCAATGATGCGCGAGGGCGCGCGCTTGTCTGTGCGGAAGAACTCAAACTCCTCCGGTGAGAATGTGAGCCAGTCGTGGAAGAGCTGCATGCGCTTGTCGTGGAGCATCAACTTGAAACCAGGCTTCGGAGGGCGACCGCGCCACTCGACACCGAGCTGGAAGTCGACTGTGAGCTGCGGCGTCGGCGTCCACGTGTAGAATCCCTTGGCAGCTCCTGGTGTGTAGGGCAACATCACGGGCGTGAACATCAATCCAGCGTTCTGACGCGTCTGCGCAACGCGAGGGATCAGGTTGCGGATCACGTGGCTCACGCGGTTCAGTGGGTACATGTACTGCTGCACGAGCTGGAACTGGTCTGGCGGCTGGCCCTTGGGCAAGGGGATCTGCTTGCGAGGCGCAATCACGTCGTTCTGGATCAGCTTGAGTCGGTCCTGCAGCTTGGAGCTCATCACAGGCGTGCCGTTGAGTGCGAGGATATCGTTCACGATCATCGTGAGCGTCGATTTGTTGTTTTCCTTGTCACACACGAGCAGTCCGTCGAGAATCGTCCACTGATGCGGCACGATGACGTTACGGTCCGTACCAGGCTGCAGGCGGTCCGGCCGCACGGGTGCGAAGAGAATGGCCTCACGCACGTCGTAGTTTTGAGACACGAGGTAGCACCGCCCCTGCACGAGCACGACGAGGTAGCGCACGCCTACAGAGCGTTCGCTCACGAAGTACGGGTGCTCGCCGATCTGCGGCTCGTTGCTGCGGACAAACGACTGCGGCAGCGTCATAGGCGCGCGGTCCAGCTCATTCCAGCCGATGATGCTGTTGATCTGGCGCTGCAGCGGCCTCTTCGTGTTCACGTGGATGGGCTGACCGAAGTCGGCGGGCACACCAGCGACCTGCGAGATGAACGGCGGCTGGGTCGGACCAGTGGACGTCGAAGAGGATGCAGAGGAAGACGACGAGGCCACCGATGGGGCTGCTCCAGATGCACCAGCGGACGAAGAAGAAGATGCAGAAGACGGTGTCGGAGGTGGTGGGGGTGCAGGCGCTGCAGCGCCGGTAGGAGGCGGCACGCCACCGCCAGTCGGATTCGGATTCGACATTAGGAACTACTGCCCGCCTGGGAGCTTTTGAGCGTGTGTGTCAGTATAAGCCGCACGTCACTCTAGTGAGTAGAACGGAAGAGGGAGTGATGTACTGAAATAGAGATGACTACTCTGTAGCTTCGCAGTAAATTACGGTTTGTTTGCAATCGTAACCGGTTACGCTGCCGTTGCAGTTGCAGAGTGAAGCCATTTCATTTGCAGAGAGCTCCACAACACGACCGAAAATGGGCACCACGGGGCGTGACGGAGGCGACGCGGCCGAGCACCATGTGACCCAAGAGGAGTACAACCAGCAGCTATGGTACGAGCAGGAGCTGGACAAGATCCGCACGGAGGGCGACATCGCACTGGTGCGTGCGCAGGCCGAGCGCCAGCACATCGCGGAGGCGGACGCCAAGATCAAGGAGCTGCAACGGCAGCTACGCGACAAGAAGAAACAGTTCAGCAAGATCAACGTCGCGGCGGGCGCGGGCATCGTAGGGGATAGCGCGCTGATCCAGCAGATCAGCCGTCGCCACGAGCAGGCGCGCATGCAGTTGGAAGAGCGGCTGAAGGCGTCGATCTCGGCCAAGACAATGGAGCTCCACCACGTGCGGCTCCAGGTCGACGAGCTACGACGGCGGCGGCTTGACGGCCTCGCGAGTGAAAAGCGTATTCTGGAAGAAACGAAGCGGAGTGAAGAGGCGATCAAGCAGAGCCAAACGGAGATGGAGACGCTCAAGGAGCGAGCGGGCCAACTTCGGGTGGAGATCGCCAAGCTGCAGCACGAACTGGATGAAGAGAAGCAAGAATTCCGACTGGAACGACAGCGGCTGCAGCTCGATTTGGACCGTGTCGCACGGCCGGAGAAGGTGGCGGTGAAGGTGAAAGTCCTAGGGCGGGTACGTGGCTGCTAGAGGTTGTATATGCACATTTGCGTAAGCTGACAGTGGTGGTTTTTGCAGAAATTCACAGTGTTTCGCAGCATGGCCATGACCCGGAAGAAGCGCGACGCGTGGGTTATCATGACTCCTATCACGTGGTCCGCTCTACTGTAGTACTGATCTAGCTGTTTATTGTGAGTAGGTTGTCTCGCGCCAAGAAACTGAGCCTCGAACAAAAAGTCGTGTCGTTCGAGCAGAAGAAAATGCTGATGGACCGCCTCGTGCAGGAGAGCGAGGCCTCGACGCTGTCCGAGTTTATTCAGATCTACAACTGCCAAGAAAAAGAGAAAGCTGAGCTCATGGCACGAATTGAAGCCAAGTCTTTCACGAGTGAGAAGCCCACTCGTAGTATGTGTGGACAGCCAGCTCAACCATTTGACGGGTTCATGTTGTGTGTGATAGATGCCTCCCTACAAGAAAGCGTCACGCAACTGGAGGAAGACATTACACGGCTCTCTGGCGCCGGTGACATCCAGTCGATTGTCCACATGCAAGAACCCAACGGTATGCTTAAGCAAGTGCTCTTGTTAGTATCTGAGAGCTGATGCGTGGTTCTGTGGATCGGCGACATTCAGACATGAAGAAACGGATCGACGCTGATGAAGTGCTGATCAGCCAGTGGACGGTCGAATCCCACGCCTTCCAAGAAGCGTACGTACTCACCCCTTGTAAAGGGCTTGCGACCTGTTCTAACCCCGCTCTGAAGGCTCAAAACCTTTCGCGATCCGATCCGTGAGCTGTTCCTGGAGCTGTTCCCTCTCGAGCGTGTCGACGAGACCTTTGACTCGACGGTGCGGCCACCATTTGTTTCCCCGTTGACATCCAGAGTACCCATGGAATCTAACGCTTCCTGTGGCCGACTAGACCAACGAGATCAGCATGCTGCGTCGCATTGGCTCGATTGAAGAGCGAGTGATGCAGCGCGTGCTGTCCAAGATCCTTCGCGAAGTGGAAAGTTCTCAAGCGAACACAAGCGAGACGTTCAAGCGTCTGCAGCGATACCGAGGCTCCATGAAGGTTAAAGAGAGCAGCGGCGCCACGACTGAGACTACACACGCGACGTCAGCAAGAGCCACGCGAGCTCTTGTGATCGAAGCGCCGTCACTGCGCGATCAGATCGCGGCAAATGACACGGACGACGCGGACGACGACCCCAATGATGATCCTATTGTAGCCATTCGCTCGGAAGACTTTCGCCCCAAGCGACCATCGCCGTCTCACACTGTAGCTAGTCCAGCGGTACCATCAAACCGCCTCCATTAATCAGTGTGAAGCTAATGCTTTGTCGTGACGGTCATCACGAGTGCCGCACCGCCGACTCGACGTGCCTGAGGTTCCTCTCTAAAGCCTCCATCTTTCCGTTCAAAATTGCCATCCGGTTCGTCGTGCTGGCGTCTAGAAGAGGAACACAAGCCACAGTCGAGGTCACATCCCCGCAGCACAACAGTGGGCGATAGAAGCGGTACGTACGGAAGCGGTTGAGGAAGTCGACGAGTTGCAGCAACTGTATCTGGATGGCATCGATGCTCTCACGTGCGTTCCAGTCATCACGTAGAAGTCGCACACGGGCAGGTACACTATCCACGCGTTTTCATCAGTACAAAACACACCAACAGCGAGCAAACTACCAGCAAACTCACTCAACTGTCGTCATGATTAATGTTGTGTTCGCCTGATTTCACACTGAAAATGCCGCGAGCCAAGCGACGCGGTGCCTCTTCACAATTTATCCGAGTATCCAAGAAAAAGTGCCGTAGAAAAGTCGACCATCGCATCCTGGAGCCGCTTTTGCTGCGAGATGATCTTGCCTCGAGCCAAATAGTACTCCTGTCGCGACGGTAGCTCCTCGATCGCTCGCTTGAGCTCCTGCTCTGCGAGCTTTAACTCTCCCTTCTTCGCTAAGACCACGGCCTTGTTCGCGTATGCGTAGCTGCATGTCGGAAGCTCTCGAATCGCTTCGTCACAGTGGTGCAGCGCTCGTTCCAGCTCATCCTGGCACATGAACACAACGCCGAGATTCAAATGCGCGAGCCCGTTCTTCGGTTCGAGTGCGAGGGCCTTTTCAAACGCCACGCGACTGTCGTCGTACCGCCGTTGCAGTAGAAACAGCGTCGCCATACACAACAACGGCTGCACTGACAGCGGATCAAAGTGCACGGCGTCGCGGTAGTCGCGCGTGGCGTCGTCCCACGAGCCCATCTTCTCGTAGAGAATGCCTCGGTTCATCATGTACAGCGACAGTAACTGCTTGTGGGACCCGGTCAAGACGACACCCTCCGCTGTCGGGTTCACGGGCTTGGGCGGCGGCACGGAGACCACGCCGTCTTCGTCTTCACTCGTCACGAGCCGCTTCGCACGTAGCTCTTGAAGCTGAGCATTCATGGCCTGGGCCATCGTCGTTGGCTCGACTCTCTCGTTGGCTTTTGACCGTGCTTCTGCTTTTTCGCCCACTGTCTTGCGCTCAAGTGCGTGGCGATGGATGGATTTGTGGGCAAACGCATAGAAAATGTTCTCCAACGCGGACGATGAGGACACACAGGACCGAATCGCGGCGTTCATCCAGTCGATCGCTTCTGGCAGGCGGTGCATTTGGTAGAAGCATAGCGCTTTGCTCTCCAGGCTCGCGTGGTGGAGCGGCTTGGCCTTGTAAATCCCATCGCACTGCGAGATCGCACGCCACGGCTCGTTCATGCGTCGCAAGCAGTTCGCCATGTTGAGTCGAAGGTCGAGATTCGACGGATGGAGTCGAGCCGCACGCAGATAGAACCGTAGTGCCTTCTGCAGGTAGCCGTCGTACTTCCTCTGGTCCAGATACGACATCGTTGTCTGGGCCGAGACCAGAGGCTCTGACGCCGTCGTTGCCGGCTTGGCACTGCCTCCGCTGTTGGCCAAATTGAAGTAGGCGTTGCCGCTGTCTGCAAAAGTGTCGCGGTTCAATCGGCCGTACGTGGCGAAGCACCGGGCCGCATCTTCATATCGTCCGAGCTGCAGAAGCACATAGCCCATGCCACCGTGCAGCTGGTCATCGTCAGGAGCGCTCTGCCGCACTTCATCGAAGTCCTTCAGCGCATCCTCGAAGGCTGTCCCCGTGTGGCACCGTGCAATCGCGCGGTTACGGTGGGCATCGATGTCTCTGCAGACTCCGCATAGCTCGATGCAGCTCGAATACGATTTGTCGGCGTGGCGCCATAGTTGCAGCTTCTGGTAGCACACTGCGCGATTGAAAAACGCCAACGCAAGCTGGGGATCGTACCGAATTGCCTGGTCAAAGTCTGCAATCGCGGCTGCGAACGCTGAAAAATGGCACTTGAGCACCCCCAGATTCACGTAGGCACGCGCTGACTTAGGGTTGCGTTCAATGGCGGCGTGGAAATCGTGGAAAGCTCGGTCGTAGTCTTCGCCAAGGATGTACAGCTCAGCACGGTCGATGTACGGCTCGCTCATCAACGGATCCAGTCGAATGGACTTGCAGAAGTCAGCGATCGCGCCGCTGTACGTCGCCTTCATGTTCTGCATCACCGTCTTTTCGTCATTGATCTGGTCGGTTCCCAGCGTGGCCTCGACTTCTATCGCGGCGATTCGCGGCTCAAATGGAGACCGTGGCTTCTTGTGCTTGAGCTTCTTTCCCTGGGCATGCTTATCTTCAAAGTTGAGCTGATACGCCCCACGCCAGCGCAAGTATAGCTGCATCTGGACGATGCCTCGCTCGTAGTACACGCGAGCCTCCTTGGGTGCGAGAGAGAGCGCCACGTTATACTCGCCCATGGCCTTGACGTACTGCCCGATAGTGACCAGCAGCTGCGCGCGTCGCACGTAGCCTTTGAAGCTGTTGGGATCTGCATTGATGACTCGCTCGCTCACTCGCAGCGAGTTCTCGGTGTCTCCCATTGAGTGAAGTGACTCGGAGAGCAGCACCAAATTCTCGGAGGTCGGATTTAATGACACAGCACGCTGGAACTGGTCGACAGCCTTTTGGAATCGCGTGAGGATCTTGTAGGCGCGGCCACACAGCAAATGAGCTCGCTTTTCGGATGAGCCTTGGCCGCCGTTGCGCTGGTCGTGCGCGTAAGTACCGAGTTCCATGAACTGGATGAAGGCGTAGAGTGCCGGGCGAGCCAGTTTCATCTGAAGAAGCAATCGCCCACGCATCAGCTGAGCCCATCGATCGTCTGGCTGCGCGATGGTGAGCCGTCCATAGTCTCGAAGCGCCGCCCGGATGTTTCCCTGTCTTGTGTACGCCTCTGCTCGCAAGTACAGTGCTCTCGCGAGACACGAGTCGTTAGCCAGTGCACTCGAGCACGCCTTAATGCATTCCTCGGAGTCGTGGTAGTGATTCAAGTAGATGAGCGCGATCTGTAGCCAGACTTCGTACAGCGTGGGATCTGTCGCGACTGCAGCCTTGAAGTCTTGCAGTGCATTGTTGAACTTGAGATCGCGCAAATACAGAGCACCACGCACTGTGTAGGCACCAGCCACAGTCGGATCCAGTGAAATGCAGCGGTTGAGATGCTGCAAGTTCGCGGCCAGTGCGTGAGTGTCGTCGGCTCTACTGCACAGCGTCGCGAACGCACCACGATAGAAATGTGCGACTGGGTAGTGGTATTCGGTCACGACGGCTTGGTCAAAATCAGCGAGAGCGGCCACTCGGTCTTGCAGAAGCACGAAGAGCCGACCACGCTGTGAATGGATGGACGCGATGAGCAGCTCGCGAGTGAGCTCGCTGCTTCTCTGGCTCTCTAAACCACCAGATGCAGCAGCAGCTTGAGCAAGAGAAGCAGTAGAGCCACTCGAGCCGACGGCGGCAGTAACCGCAACCGACGCTGTGGCACTGACGATGGACGGCGAGCGTGCGCTGGTCGATGCGCCAGAATGGAAAGAGTGCCGATGGTCGTGTGCTAATATCTGGAGCAAGTGCGTGAGGTTGTTCACGACCTGACGAAGCACGTTACTGTCTCCCGTGAACTCCAGCAGACGAACTGTCAAATCGCCAATCGTCTCGACGACTTCAACCATTTGGCAGCCCTTGCGCACGGCACTCACGTAGTCTTCGATGATACTGGCGAGCAGCTTCTCGTACTTCATGTGCTCCCAGTGGTAGTTCAGACTGGACTCGTCCCCTTCAATGGCCCGAATTCGGATCGTCGCACGGTCGTAGTATGCTCGCCAGCAGCCTGGATCGTACAGAAGCGCAGTCGTGAGATCCTGGAGCGACGCGCCGATCGAGTTTTGGCGATGGAAGATCTCCGCCCGCAGCAACAGCGCATCGATGCACTTTGGGTAAAACGCCAGCGCTCGGTTCACGTCGACGAGCGCATTCTCCAGGTCGTTCATCTTGACGTGCAGACACGCTCGCAGCAGCACAAGTTTGTACTCCTCGGCTCTGAGTAGGATCGCGTGGGTCAGATCTTTGATGGCCTGAGTCCAGAGCCCAATGCGTCTGCAGCATCGCGCACGTAACAGAACACCTTGTAGAAACTCCCGATCTAGTGCGACACAAACCGAAGCCAATAGAATCGCACGCTTCCACAGCTTGTTTTGCTCGGCTTGGATGGCTTGGGCGAAGATTTCCTCGAAGCAATAATGCTGATCCCCTTCCTTCAAGTATCCGCTGACCGCCTCCTGTATATCCGCTCGCATGGCCTTGATCGGCACGCGATGCACTGCTTGGCCAGTGGAGGATGATGAGTCTGCGTCAGGCGTTGGGCTGCGATGTGATTGCAGTTGTTGTTGTACTGCAAGACTCCGGTTGCCTGCCACTTGAAGCCACACTGGCATCAAATGCGTGTCGTCGCGCAGCGCGACTTCAATGATCCTAATGACCGACAATTCCTGGCGTAAAAACGACTTGATGGCTCGCTTGGCGATCACATGCTGGCAGATTCGCATCATGTGTGCCGATGTCGGATCAATTTTGCCACCCGATCCATCTCCATTGATCGGATCGAGGTAGTCTTCGTCGTCAAATGCTTCAAACGTGTCCACTTCCTCGTCTTCCTTGATTCCCGAAAACGATGTCGACTGCTTCTCTCCGATCGCTTTCAACGGCGAGAACTTGCCACGCGACGCCTTCTCTGCCGGCTTGTTCACTATTGTCGGCTGACGCTGTAGTTGTGCCTTGGAATTCGGCGCCGTACCTGGGTCTTCGATACCGGAAAGCCTACGAATGCGCTTGACGGTCTTGTTGATTGCCTTGTCGATCGATGACAAGCGCCGTAGTATAGGGAGCTGTACGTTAAGCATCTCTGCAGCCTCCTCGCCGAGTACAGCAGCGGTATTGTTCAGGCTCGCGTTTGGATTCGCGTCGCCATTTGCAGACGCAGCCGCAGTCTTGGAGATAAATGAGCGGCTGAACAGACTGCCTCCACCTTTCATCGTCGGGATTCCGCCATGCAACGCCGCCGAGCGCAGAGCTTGTTCGGTTTCCTTGAGCTTACGCGTGAGGTTGTTTGCGTGCAAGTACTTGCGCAGGAACTTCCCACGCAACACGTGCTGAGCGATGACTTTTTCTTGGGGCTGACGGGAGCCGCCGCTTCCGCCACCACTGCCCGAAAACTCAATCGCAACTCGCGCTGGCTCGTCATCTTCCCGCGACTCGGGCTCGTCTTGGCCTGTCTCCGCCGGTTGCTCATCACTGCTGTCCAAGAACTTCGGTGTAGTTGGACGCTTGAACTCAGTCGATGGCGTTTGCATTGTCGGCTGGACGATTGCTTGTGCGGGTGGTGGCGTTGCGATTGGGACGACTGTAGGGATCTCGCTCACTGCAATAGACGATGGTGGCACTGGATTCTTGTCTGCAAACTGCGCTGCGGTCTGCTCCCTCACGGACTCGCTGACATCGGTGACGAAGCGCTGTGCGCTTTCCTGTCCTGATGAAGGAGTCGCCGGTGTGCCTGGCAGCTCTCCGTACTGGAACAGATCCGACTCTTTGATTGTTACAGATCCTCGTCGTGACGACACGTCTGGAGTCGCGGGTATGGACGTAGGGGGCGAGAGTGGGGTGAAGGCGCGTGGCATTTCGTTCATGTCCTCTTGGTCTCTAGCAACTCCAAACAGACTGGGGCCGATTTGCATTAAATCCCGAGCAGGCAGAGGCAACGGCGGGCCGCTCGGTCTTTTCTCCAGAAGCACGGCGCTGAGGCGAGGGGAGGGTGCGCACGGCCCATTGCGAGGATATGGGGCTGACGGTCGTTGCCCAACACCGTTCAGCGCGTTATTGCCAGTCAAGGGTTTGGCTTTCCACCGAAAGTATGAAGGGGTCTTCGATGGGCTGGGGACGTACACGGGCTTCTCGGGTCGAGGGCTGCGAATCATCGGCAGTGCGCTTGCCGGAATCTCGGCGGTTCGCGTCTCTCCTTCATCGTATTCGATCCGCTCACAGTGCCGCTGCTTGAGCTTCTTGCTCTCATGGCGATTGACCAGCGCGATCGGCGCATTCTTGACGCGATGCACGTCAAACAATAACGGGCGCTTGAGGTCTTGGGACATTGGCGAAAGCTGGGATCACTCGATGGCCCAGTTCCCACGAGTTGCCCAACTCAAATTGCTGTCTATAACGCGAAGAATTGTCAGTCTGTT
Source organism: Pythium coloratum (assembly GCA_023337545.1). Lineage (NCBI taxonomy): Eukaryota > Oomycota > Peronosporomycetes > Pythiales > Pythiaceae > Pythium > Pythium coloratum. The sequence goes on from JAADXE010000048.1 coordinate 41,364, forward strand.
GCTCCACCTATAACGGGTGCAATGGGGTGGGTTTCTCGGTGCAACGCAGTACTTGTGGCTATTATCGGCAACGAAAATCGAAAAGAGAGCAAGTACCGGTGGTGATCATAAATGTGAGCTTCGTCTTGAGAGTCAAGTGCATCATTTGTCGATGCATCAGCGAAGATCTTCGCTGGCAATCTTGGTGTGGAGATTGGCCACGCACTTGGCCTACGATCCATGCAGATGCGATTAGCTCACAAAGACAAACCGCATACATCATTGACAACCAGATGTACCTGCCAAGGCTGCAACCGCTGCCGCGAGTCGTAGCGTTTGATCGCAGACTCCAAAAGAACCACCGACCACTTGTCGTAGGCTTCGAAGATGCTTTCAAGCAGGGTGTCCATGTCGCTACCCTGGCCCATACCTTCACTCATCAATTGCAGTCTCCGGTAAACTTGAGCAAGTTGGTCCGCGCCAGTCACATCGAGTTGACCGATGCGACAAAGCACCGCGTTGCCGAATGATTCGTTCGCCTCCACTGGTCTGTTCTCCTTCAGCTGGACCTTCGCTACAGCTTCAAAGCCTTCTTCGGCTAGCTGCCACAGCGACGCCTCCGCGTACACACTCGCAGCTCGGACACCGTTTTCGATCGCTGCACGCATACCGTTGCCAGCCGCGGCAATGGCCTGGGCACGAGAGTACAGATCACCAAGCTGCTGAGCGACAGCTTCCTTCTGGGCATCCTGGGGAAACTTGAGCTTTAGACGACGCGCAAAGTCGGACAACGCACGAGCACCTTCGTCAAAGAAACCCGCCGAGGACAGTTCCTGTCATCCACGTCGACACACTGTTCAGACCCACTCGTATTCCACAGCTAATGCAAAATGCACATACCTCACAGACGTCATCAACCATCTTCGCCAACCGACTTGTCCGATTCGGGAACGCCGTGGATTGTTCGACCTCGCACCAGGCCGCTTCCAAGGTGTAGTCTGCACGGCGAGCCAGCGACAACGCTGCACGAGATGCCTCCACGAACAGCCGCGCCGCTTCTTTCCAATCCTTGTTCATCTTGGCTTTGATCGCATTCGCTCGCAATGCACGATCCGTGCTGCCTGTCGCGGTAGAGCTCTCAGTGCGTGTGCTGGAGAAGCTACTGCCGCTCATGCTACTGTTGATCGTAGACTGCAACGAGTCGGCAATGTCCCTCATTGATGACACAAATGCTGTCGCGGCATCTTCGATATCCGTGGCTGGTCGACGTGGGTCTTCTCGTCTCACTCCGACGCCACTGCCTGGTGCTCTCGCTCCTCGACGGTTGCTCATGCGACGCCGTTGCTCTGGGCTGTCCTCCTCCATGTACTGTTCAATACCTGAAGGGGCTCCTCCTCTTGTGAAGGTTGTGACCCACTGTGCCTTGCAGAGCGTCAGCAGTCGGGGGTACTTGTCCGCCCACCACCAATTACCGAGACACCCAAACGCGTGGCGGTTGAGCGACGGCACGAACACGACGCTGAAGGCAAGTGCGTTGTGGTACGTCCACACGAGCGGCTCCTGCGTGACCATGACGATCGCTGTCTTGACGACGGCCGAAAGCCACTGCTTCACGCCCGGTTTTTCTTTCTTCAACCGCACATCGATGTCGTCTTGGTCGACGATCCAGCACGCAAACGAGTGGTCGTCCGGGTTCATCGCCACGCAGGCGACCGCGAGCACAGCAAGCAGTAGCACGGTGCGGACCAACGCCGACAGCAGCGCCGGAATCACAGCGGCAGTGAGGAACATGCCAAATGCTACAGTTCGGAAACGCGTTAAATTGCGCGGGCTGTAGGTGGTCAATAGAGACGGGAGTTGCATGCAACGCACCAACAAGAAACAGCGCATTGGACGCGGACGTCGCTGGGACGGCGGGCGCGGCAGCAGTCGCCATGGAGGAGGAGATGCAGCGGCCTTCTCGCTCACTTTCTCTTCACGAGCTGACGTGATGGACCTGAGTTCAGGATGGGGAGAGCGAGGACTCAGAAAGGGGTCCCAGAAGCAGATTATGCCCAATTGACTTGGAATTATAATCTGCGACGTGTGAGAATTGTTCTCGCGGTTTTCCACCAATCAGATGCGCGCATTGATCCACTCGCAGTAACCAATCGAAAGGGCAGCGAGCAAACACTACAGAAGGTGGTGACCAGGTCAATTGGCTGAGGAAGAAGCGCATCATGAAGGTGAAGACGATCTCGCGCGTGGAAAAGGACTTCACGCAGGAGGTGGAGAGCGACAAGCTCAAGGTCTTCCGCAACTACGACCCTGCGCTGCACCCGTTCGAGCGACCGCGTGAAGTGAGTATCTCATTGCTCACAACCTTATTGAGTGGCGGCACCGAGACTTACATGAGGACGCCATCGTCATTGTGATTGTAGTACACGCGCGCGTTGAACGCTGTCAAGCTCGACCGTTTGTTCGCGAAGCCGTTCGTTGGAGCGCTTGATGGCCACTCGGACGGAGTGAGCGCGCTTGCGACCAGCACCAAGAGCCTGGTGCGTTTGCTTTGGTTCAGTGCTGTAGTTGTCTACCCATCGCAGTTTATTCTGACTTTCATACCATCGCGTTGGTTGATCAGGTTGCGTTCATCAGTGGTGCCAGTGATGGTGAGATTCGTGTGTGGGATCTGCCGCGGAAAAAATGCGTGTGGAACGCCTACGGCCACAAGGGCTTCGTGCGCGGCCTGACCGTCGCGCCGAATGGCCGCGTGTTCTACTCGTGCAGTGAAGACAAGACCGTGAAGCAGTGGTCGCTGCAGATCAGCGACGAAGAGGATGACGTGCCGCAGGCGTTGTCGACGTTCACATCCAAGGAGCCATTCCTGTACGTTGATTGTTGCCCCTTGCGAACGAACTACTAGGGTCGCCTCTAACCGATCTCTTCGCATTGTAGTGGCATCGATCACCACTGGAGCAAGGACCTGTTCGTCACATGTAGCTCCAAGGTGCAGGTGTGGGACCCACACCGCAACGAGCCAACGCACGAGTTCGCGTGGGGCGCTGACTCGATCACGGCCGTCAAGTTCAACCCGGCGGAGGAGTCGCTGCTGGCGTCGTGTGGCTCGGACCGTAACATCACGCTGTACGACGTGCGTATGGCGTCCTCCATGCGCAAGATCGTGATGGAGATGCGATCCAACGCGCTCGCGTGGAACCCGATGGAGCCGTTCAACTTCACTGTGGTGCGTATAGCAGGCAGACACTGCTGCAGCGTACTCTGGGCTTATGGCTGATGACTTTCTTGCATGAATACAGGCCAACGAAGACCACAACTTGTACACATTCGACATGCGCAAGATGCAGCGCGCTCTCATGGTGCACAAGGACCACGTCTCCGCTGTGTATGTGTGGCGCTATCGCTTTTTTCCCTCTCCAACGCCACGCAATCTAACTGTATGTCTACCACCACATCAGCATGGACGTTGCGTACTCGCCAACCGGCCGTGAGTTCGTGTCGGGCTCGTACGACCGCACGATCCGCATCTTCGGCATCAACTCGGCCAAGAGCCGTGAGGTGTACCACGCCAAGCGAATGCAGCGCATCTTCTCCGTCAAGTTCAGCGCCGACTCGAACTTCGTGCTGTCGGGCAGTGACGACACCAACATTCGTATCTGGAAGGCCGAGGCCAACAAGAAGGTCGGCACGACGGCGCCGCGTGAGCGCCGCAAGCTCGAATACAACGACTCGCTCAAGGAGCGCTACCAGCACTTGCGCGAGATCAGCCGCATCTCCAAGTACGTGCTTCTCCTCTCTGTGTTTGGTGTACTGACTTGGCGCAGAGTCTAACCGTGTAATCGTTTGTGTTGTTGCAGGCATCGCCACGTGCCCAAGGCCATCAAGAAGGCCGCCGAAGCCAAGCGCGTCGAGAACGACCGCGAGAAGTTGAAGACGGCGAACCGCCGTGCGCACGCCAAGCCAGGCGCCGTGCCATTCGTAAACACGCGCGAGAAGGCCATCATCCGCGAACTGGAATAGATAGACTCTGTAGATACAATGCAACACAAGCCCCTCATATTGCGTCTCGTCCAGTGGTGACTGATTGCTGCATGTTGTTCCCAAAAGCGCTCTCCCTTTTTCCTTCCACGGGAGGCTCCTCTTTCCATTTTTGTTGGCGTTTTCTGTCGTACGTAGGTGTTGGCATTGGCGTTTGTTGGAAACAAAATGGTGTCGTTTGTTGGCGAGACACTCCGTTTCTTTTTGTGACGTGCCCAACATCAAAATGCCCACTGTTCAGTGCAGCGCGGATACGTACGATGGCGAACTTCGAAGTGGTGGCACGACGGCGCAAATAATACGAGTCGCACCGTATTGCGACCGATCGTGTCACTCCAAAACGCATTTGCCGTAGCGCTTTCGTGTCACTCTTTTCACCAGCACCACACATTTTGATCGTGAAGCCGTCGAATGTCGAAGAAGCGCATCCTCGGATTCGAAAAAGCAGTGTGCGCCAGCGTATCCTGGCCTGACGTGCGACTGACGCGTGCGCAGAGATGGATACAGCTCCTCATCCTGCGTCCATCAACGCGTGATTCAACTTGACCCGCGCTCTTGGAGTCTTGGTTGCAGCCGGCCTGCCTCAAGCCCTCAGCTGCGCCGCGCACGCCAACTGAGTTGGCCCTCAGTGCGTGAACTCAGCGTTCTTTGGCATTCAAGTCGCTTCTGAAAAAACGAAAAAGGACGCAACCAAGATCGCACATTTTCTTTCTCATTCATGCCTCTTTGGCCGGTGGGTACAACAAAGAAGCGCGCAATGCCCATGTTCCCAAACCAAAAAGGCAACGGACCGCCACGAGAACTTCCTCAAAAGCATGCACATGCCAAGCGAGAAACACCGAACTGGTTTATCGCTCAGAAGGCGACTCGTGAAAATTTCCATTAGACTGCAGCTGCTTCTGGCGATGCGCTGCACATGCGCGAGGCTCGCGCACGTTGCCGCACACAAATGCAACTCACTTGTCCCTCTTCACACCCAACACTCGATTGGACTATATCAGTGCATGTGCAGAAAAATCTAGCGTGAGGATTTCCAATGGATGGATCAATTAATGGATTACCATAATGTATGGCACCGTCCACTTTGTTGGTTTTGTGTCCAGGCTCGCATTTTGCGACCGTGTGACAAGCCCGAGGACTGAACCGTCACCCAGTTAGCCAACGAGCAAAAACCACCAACTGTTCCGCTATCAAGCGCCAACGAAATAAGGAACATCTCTCCCCGACGGAGCAGCTAGCACGGATCGAGACGGCATTCCGCGTTGTCATTGCCCCCCGTCGATTTCGTTCGGTCCTCTGCACGGAAGCTGGTCCTCAACTACACCTCCGCTGTGCCCGCGCGTGCCTCTGCAGACGTCCAGCCACTTATCGACGCGCCCCCGTACGTCCACAGATCTTAATCACACAACCAACCCAAACCGACATGATGGACCGCCGCTCCGCGCTGGAGCTCGCTGAGGGCAAGCTGTGGGGCATGCTCTACACGAAGATCACCACGAACCCCGAGTGCGCCGAGGAATGCGACGATTTCGGCATGATGCCGCTGCACTGGGCGTGCACGGCCAAGGACGTGCAGCCGCGCGTCGTGCGCAAGCTGGTGGACGCATTCCCGACTGCCGTCATGCTCAAGAACAAAGGCGGCCTCATGCCGCTACACATCGCGGTCAAGGCCAAGGTGCCGCTTGAGGTGCTGCAGGTCTTGGTCGTCAAGAACGACGACGCGGTCTGCGAGGAGACACCAGCGGGTGAGACGCCCGTGGAACTCGCCGAGCTTTACGGCCTCGCGCCTGACGCCATGGCGTACTTGCGAGGCGTGCAGGAGGAGTTGCGTCGTGCCGGCCGCGCGCCGCCACGCCCCACGCGATTCCGCCCACTGTCCAGCAGCGGCAGTATGCGCAGCATGGGATTCGAAGACGACCTCATGTCCTCCTCGCACTCGATCGACTTGGGCAAGCGCCAGGACGTGAGCATGCTCCGCGCACGAGGTCTGGAGGCCCCTACGGGCAGCATGCTGTCCCACCCACTGCCGCCACCGTGGAAGCAGGACAAGAAGTGCAACATTTGCCAGATCAAGTTCAGCTACTTCAAGAGCCGCCACCACTGCCGCAACTGCGGCCACTCCGTGTGCTCGACCCACTCCAACCGACGCCTGCCACTGCAGCACATCGGTCTGGACGGACCACAGCGCGTGTGTATCATGTGCCACGACGAATTGCGAGAGAACGGAAAGCCGCCGTCGGCTGTTGTGAACATCTACGCCAAGCACCACGACAACGAGCACACCACTGGAAGCAGCCGCGGCCGCAAGCCGTTTGGCGATGTGAGCAACAACCAAGGCCGCGCGTCCCTCACGAACTCGCAGGCCTTGACGTACGTGGAATCGTCGACGACATCACAGCGCAGCGCACACCCGATTGGCGACGATGACTTTGCCGACAGCGATGACGACGATGACGACTATGAGAACGCGATGTTCTCTGCACCACGATCAGGCCGCCCGCGAGCCCAAACCGACATGGAAGGCATCGACCGGATCTCGGTCATGAAGGACCAGAAGAAGGAGTTGGAAGCCCACATGCGTGACCTGCTCGACCAAACGAGCCGAATGAAGGCCGCGATCGAGGCAAGCAATGCCAAGGTGCAGCACGCGATCAAGGAGAAGCACATCCACGAACTCAATGTCGAAGGAGCTCGTGGCGACAAGATCATCGATGTCTCACGAGTAACGGAAGACGAAGAGCTGGAGAAGAAGGTGCTTCGTATCACAAGCGTGGATGATGTTGCGCTTGATCCCAAGGACCTGCAAATGCCTGAGGACGCAGCGCTCAACGTCGCGGCGACATGTCACTACCTGGGTCTCGCGCTCTTCGAGAAGGGCGAGTACCAAACTGCCGTGCTAGAGTTCCGCAAATCGGTGTCATTGAACCGCCGAGATGGGGACGTCTGGTACAACCTGGCACGAGCACTGCACGCCGTCGATGAGTCGTTTGAAGCCGAGATCGCGGTCAAGCGTGCACTCGATATCACGCCCAAGAACTACGCCGCCATGTCGCTTCTGGGCAAGATCCTCCACTCTCGCGGCGAGCACGACAAGTCAATTGAGGTGTTCCAGCGTGCGCTGGGCATGATGACGTTGAGCAGTGACTCGGACGATGAAGAGGATGTCGGCTCCATGACGGTCGGATGGTAATAGCAGCAGCAGTAGTAGACGTAGACAAAGAAGAAGGAGAAAAGATTCCCACAAGTAGAGTAGCCCACAACAGGAATGATTCCGAACAAAATAGCACTACAACACCATCCGAACCGACGCGGCGTTTCCCATTCGACGCGGTAAACGCCGATCGCAGGCCACAGTCCACGATGCAACGCGAGTACTTTCGTCGGGAGCTCGAGCGCGAGTGGGAATGGATCGAGACGGAAGAGAAGAAGGCAAGTCGAGACCCACATCAACTGGATACGATGGGGCAGGTTGAAGATCTGACATTTGGTGTTTCATTCAGCTCGAGGAAGAAAAACGAAAAGTTGTGTCTGAGTGGGTCACGGTGGAAGAAGCCCAGCGCGAGTACAACCGCAAGCGTGAAAGGTAGAGCGCAAGGATGTGGGTCAGGACCTGTGTCTCCTGCTTGTGAAGCTCAGCTCGTGGTGTGAATATGTGGTTTGCAGCTTTGAAAAGCTTGTGTACGAACGCTTTCAGTTCCTCCAGCCGGACGAAGTTGTTGCTTTCAATGTTGGTGGACAGGTAAGATTCCTAGTTGTCTCGCGCTAAGGTTATGCTATCAATCGGCAGACCCAGTAACGCCTCCGTGTGATGGAATCATATCAGCTGTACAAGTCGACAGTGCGAGTGTGGACTCGAGACCGCTTCTCCGTCCTCGCTCAGCTGTGTACGACGAAACCCAAGCTGCCCAAGCTCTGTCTCGATGAAGACGCCTACTTCTTTGACCGCGACTGCTGGATCTTCCAGTTCATCTACGCATTCCTCCGTGACAATGCGCTGCCGGATTCCATCGACATTCTACGAGAACTCTACTGTGAAGCCAGCTTTTACCGCATCGGGCTTCTGCGCCATGCCATCGAAGCCAAGATGATCGGAGAAGACGCGGTGATCTCCTCTGCTGCCTTTCCACGGCATGGCGCTTCTAACTCAGCAGGCAACGGCGGATCAATCCTGCCATCCAGTTCAGGTGGCGGTATGAAGCGAGATATCGGCAAGAAAATGTTGGACAAGAAAGACGGCGGCGGCGGAAGCAGCCCCACTAAGTCTGCTGCGACGCCACGATTCAGTGAGCTGCCCGATCCATTTGGATTCACGTCCAAGAAATGAACGCGTAGCCTGCCGGATCAGATCGAGCCATGAAAATGCAAAAATAGAGACAGTTCATGAGCCCACACACCATCGAGAAGACCTCTTGCTGGTGTGTTTGCTGTTGACGCATTGGTCAGACGTAGCGAGATCATCAACGATGGAGAGCACGGGCAACAAGGTTTGTCCGCTGGGATGAATGCTGTGTGTGTGAGGTGTAAGACTAACGTGTTGGCTGAAGTATGAAGGCGGTCGATCCTTCGGGCGGTACTGTGGCTATGGCCAGCTTGAGTTAGCGGATGGTAATCGGTACGAAGGCGAGTTCTTGAACGGCCAGTTCCACGGCAAGGGCACGCTGTTCTTTCCTGAAGGCAAGCTCGAAGGCTCGTGGGAGAACGGCAAACAGATCGAGGCAAAATTCACGTTCTCAGACAGCCTGGAGTACGCACCGAATGACTGGTCGTACTGTTCGGAGGGCGATCGCCGCTTCCACTCGGAGAAGATGTCCGAGTTGGGAATTTCTGCGGCTGGCGAGCTCAACTACTTCGACACGGGCATCAAGCGCGTGGTGCCCTTGGGCACGTACGACGCTGGCAATGGCATCTTCACACCATCCACAGGACAGGTCGTCGCGTACGATAAGCCCACAGAAATTCGCGAGCCGAGTCCGGAAGAGAAGGAGTGGATCTTCCAGAAGGCACCGAAGGCCAGCACTAAGGATATGACCGTCAAGTAGATGGATGCACGACTCAATAGGATGCAACAAATGCCCGAGAAAGGTTGATTAGAAATCCTGTGCAAGCTAACATTGTGGATCGAAACCCGGTGAATACTTTGTCCTCGAAGCGAGATCGACGTCTTAATCTGCAATTCCACTCAGCCTCCCGTGAGATGTTCCTGTTGCACAGCGTCTCAGCTTCAAACAACACATTCACCGTCGTCGGCTGCTTGTGCGGACGAACGAACAGGCACGTGCCCACCAGGTCGTGCGCCTCCTCCAAGACTCAGCGCATCCATTCCCAGCAAATCTGGTTGAGGTGACGCTCGTGTAGAGCTGCGCTTTGGCGAGTCGAAGCTCATGAGGTCGGCAGTCGCTGGGGCTGACTTTGTGTCTTCCAGGGCTTTGATCAAGTTGTCGTTGACCTATCCAAGTCGCAAGAACGCAATGAGTAAGCCACCTCAGACAAATCTGCTTCACAAACGCTAGAGTTCGACAACTTACATTCAGACACTCCTCCAGAGTGCGCTCGTCCAGCTTGCCCATGATGCCTCCTTCAATCAGCGTGTTCATGCGAGGCTGGCACTGACGTAGGAAGTCAAGCACGTCCTCCATTGCCTCAGTCTCCTGCTGCGCAGATGCCTTCAGGTCGCGGTAGATCGCGATCTTCTCGAGCACCACTTTCAGATCTGACTGCAGCTTCGCGACCTGCTGCTCACGCGTCGACCGCGCACCAGTAGTGGCAGAGGACACGCTGCTGTCAATACTGCGGCTGCTGCCGTGCTGGTGCTGCGACTGGAACTGTCGTCGCGACGATGGCGGCGGCGTGAACACCGGCACGTCGTGCTCGGCTTCCGGGAACACGACGCCGTGGATCTTCAGCATACGATACGTGTCCTGGAACGTCGTCAGTGAGCTTCCTGCAAACGCATCGGCCCACTGCTTGATGAGCTCGAGCGCTTTGTTCTGCACGTCGAATCCCATGCTGCCGTCCGCCACGGCCGCCACTTCCTGGAGAAACGCACGCGAGCCGACCTGCGCGTGTATGGTCGCAGAGCCGTTCTTCACCAGCGTCTCCGCCAGCACGAGCGTGAGCTGCGCCACACGTGGTGATCCGCTTTGCATGCGGCGCTGCAGCGCACGCACAATATCATCGCAGCTAGCAGTTCAAGTTAGTCAGTCACGGTTCGTTACATCCTCATAACGCCACTCGCAAGTATGGAGACGTACAGCGCCTGATTCGCGTTGGCCGAGTCGCACACCATGAGGTTGAGCTGCCATTCTGGGCCCGCGAGCTCCTCGGCTGTAGCCTTCTCCACCAGTGCCACTACGGCTGCCACTTCGTCCGCGTACTCGCTCATTTTGGGTTGTAGCTGCTCGCTTTCTGACTTGCTGGGAAGCTCAAAATGGTTCAAGGTTAACTTTTGACACTTTACTTAGCTGATTACGGTTTACTTTATTGAGATTCAAGTCAACCAAAGTGAAAAGCTCCATCACCATCGTCGCCAACATCAAGTTCGACGTGAAGAAGACGACGGACTCTCGATCTGCCTCTTCACTTGTGTGAGAACCATGAGTCCGCTGCTGTGGCACACACGACTTCTATATGGTGTGGCTGCCATGTCGGCCAGCGCCGTCGTGTTCACGTTCTTACAGGAGCGCGAGGAACAGGAGGGACGCGAGCAGCTCGCGGCCGAGCAGCTCATCTCGTCGGCGCAATTCTTCCAGGCCATGGAGAGCATGCGACTCACGACACAGCAGAAGATCGAAATACGCAAATTCTGGCGGAACCTGTGCAACCGCGCGGCGCAGGAGCAACGGGCCAGCGTCAATGGCGATCAGAGCGCCTCAGGCGAGCAGGTCCTCAACATCCCCATGTGGGAGATCCAGCACTTTGCACGCGAGTACAAGCAGGTCTTTCCCGACATCTTCCCAGCCGATCAAGTGCAAGAAGTGACGCGATTGGCCGCGGATGCAGCGTCACAGTACGTTGGAATCGTTGAATCCACGAGCTCCATGATCCGATCGACGGGCAAGCGTTTCCAGGGCATCGCCAAGGACACGAAGGATGAGATGCAGGGCGCTGTGCATCGTACTGTGCGCAAGTACATGGAGCGTGCGCTGGATGTAGTCGGAGAGCGACTCAAGTACACGCTGAAAGACCGCCACATGCCGATGTATCTCAGGACAAACATCGACATGGCTGTGGACCAGTTCATGCCGGACGTCAAAGTCGAGATCTTCCGCAAGACCAGAGACCTGTTCGCTCAAGAGACCCCACCGCCAGAGGTGCCTCAGCTCACCGTGACTGACGAGATTCAGAAGCAGGTACGAATACGTGCAGAAGGACTGAGCTGTGTGCGAGAAAGGCAGCTGATGGTTGTTATGTTTGATTGGACAGCTCTCCATTTTTGGGGGGCTTCGCGGGCACATCCTGTACCACTTGTTCCCGTTCGACAAGTCCATTTGGATGTGCTTCCGTGATCCGTGGTGGGCGATCTACAGCAGCGTCGGCATCCTGCCCGTCGTGGGCCAGCTATGGTGGTTGTTTCTGTTCCTGATCAAGGACAAGACGAACGAGCACCAGCTCTGCCAGTTCATCGTCGGGTTCAAGGTGGCGCAGTTCATCTCGCTTGGTCTGTACTCGACTACCTCTGGCGTGATCCACTACATCCGATGCATCGCGAGCGGCTCACTCGATGCCTGTCGAGAAAGTACGTCTTGATTTTCTACCCTCAAGCGCCTTGAGCTATTGCGTCTGAATCACTAACTCTATTGTTTGCAGAACCAGCGCTTGAACCGTGGAATGCGTTCTTCTTCATCCTCCAGATCGCACTCGTGTGGATCGCATTCTTCCGACTGCCCTACACCGCTCGACCCACAGAAGAGAAGCATCCGCTGCTGTACCGCACCAAGTCGATGGATCGCAAGGAGCAGAAAGTCTACCGCGACGTGTTCGGCAACACGCTACATCTCAACCGCGGCGGCTACCTGATGAAGCTGTGCGGGTACGAGACGGTGTCATTTGGCATCATCGTCACGCTGACCTGCGTGATCCTGTGGATGCCCTTCGAGCCGTGGCAACAGAAAGCACTGTTCTACTGGCTGCGGACAGCCTACGGACTCTTTTCACTGCCGTTTGTGGTGTTCAAGATCCCACTGCTCGCGAATGTGCTGCTCCACACGCGGCGGATGGGCTACAACGTCCGAGGCGAGACCGTCAAGGTCATCAAGATTAAAGACGAGTAATGGCATAAGTGTGTGTGGTTGTTTGTTTTGGAGTTGATAAGCAAAAGGGTCCCGTTCTGGCTTGGTTTGGTTTGGTTTGGCTTGGTCTCGTTGGGTTGGGACTACACCTGAAATTCGGCGTCGTCCTTGGTGCCAACTTTGCTCGAGAAGCCTGCTTGCGAGTCGTCGTCCTTCAGGCGGTTGTTGCGAAGAAGCGCGTGGACTGCACAACCCAAGCCACTACAATAGACAGCAATACAGAGTGAGGATGCGAACAGTGTCCCGGGACAACTCCAAAAACGCCGTACCTCGTGGAAAACGAGAACATGATTGTCGGCATAATGAAGAAGACGAGGAAGATAATCGTGACTACATACATACAACACGAATCAGTACAGTACTCCAGCCAGACAGCAAGAGTTCCCAGTAAAAAACCTCACCTGCGGTCGTGCCCAGCAGCAATTGCTCCTCTCCGATACGCTTGTTGAGGAACACCAAGTGGTCCAGCTCGCTCTGCTTCTTCGTGAGCACAATGTACCAGCCACAGGCCACGAGAATACACACGAGGAGCTGCACGCGGTGGAAGAACAGTCTACAAGGCACATGCTTCGTCAGTCCCATCGTTTTCTACCACCGAAACACAACACCAGCCAAGAAAACGCACAGCAGAAAGAAGAACACGGAGACCGAGACGAGCAGGTAGTTGGTGAGGAAGAAGTTGCCGTTGGCCTTGAGCCGCGCGACCATTTGGTGCTGCGGCGGCACTGTGAATGGCTGCGCCTCGCCCACGCCGATGCAGCTGAACAGCGAGCGGATATTGGCGATCGTCACGCGCGTGCGGATCTGCTCCAGCACCATTTCCACGACCGGTCCCAGGTGGAGATCCAGCGTCTTGCCATCGAGCAGCTTGCTGTCCACGTCGTAGACCTCTTCTTCGTGGCCCTTGACGCCCTGCGGCTTGACAATCGACGTCGGTTCCATCATCATCTTGCGGTCTCTGCCGTGGCTACGCAAATGCACCGTAACGACTTGGCCGTCCTGGAGCTTGTTGAGGAGGAGCCTGATCAATCGACCTGCCCGTCAGAGCCAGAGCGTGTTCGTCTGGGTCGGCCCAGACTCAGAACTAGGTATCAGATGGGATCAGTATACATGTATACTGCACAATCTTAGGAGAGCCGGTTTTAGGAGAGACTGTTGTGGTGTTGGTTCTGTAGCCATTTTTAGAAAGTGCAACAATGGCGGTGATGAAGAGAAACGAAGTGGCCAACGGACACCACACGCCAGTGCCGACCTCGCGTGCTTGGCAACGCCAGTGGACTAAGATTCGATGGTTCTTATCAGTACAAGCTCGTTTCTGAGTAGAAAGTGTAGGTAGCTAGAGTAGCTACAGTAGCTACTTTCGTCGGGGTGGCAGGAGATCGATTGCTGTTGCAGTCTGTTGGCGGGACGATGTGAATCTTCATGACGCCAGAGCAGCTTCGTCTCATGTGGAAATAGCTAAGGACGCATGAAAAGAAGTTAAAATTCGACGCTCCTCCTGTAGGTCTTTGCAATCATTGTGATGATCTTCAATGTGGAAGCGTAGCTCTTGCCGACTCGATCATTTCTGATCTTGCACGTGCAGACGGAGACCCTGAAACGGAGTGCGAACCCAAACAGCCACCACGACGAACACCACCGCTTCGCCGCCACCTTATTACTACCATGTCCTGCACGCCAGCTCGCCGAGCCTCTTACCAACGTAATGTGGAGCGTCAAGATGCGGTGAAGGGAGCCGCTCAACCACGAGCGGCGGTCCACGCGGCCGACGACGACTACACACCAGAGCCTGACCAACAGCAGCCTTCTCCTCTTGTGGTGAGAAAGGCGGTTAAAAGAGTGACTGAAGATAACGACAGCGATGGCGATAACAACCAGGAAGAAGAAGTCGCGCACACTCCAGTCGCAGTCCCGTTCAGCTTGCACCGGCGCCTCTTTTCTCGCGAAGATCCGCCACAAGAGCCGAAGCTCGTTCCCACAGTCAAGACAGAGAAGAAGTCACAGCAGATCCATCACCTGCGTAAGCAGGCCGCGCTTAACAGCGATCCGCCGCTTACGACCGCGCGTCTGCGTCAGGAGAATGCAGCTCTAAAGCTCAAGCTCTCGCAGCTTGGCAACCAGCACGAGACGCAAATGCAGGCGATTCAGACTCAACTAGCGCAAGCTCTCACAGCCCACGAAAAGGCCGAGCAAACCATGAAGACGCAGATTGCTCAGCTCGAGAAGCGCCATGCAGATTCCAACTCGACTCTGCAGAAGTGCCAGCTCCAAGTCGACTCGCTGCTGGAGAAGCTGCGCGAAGTCGAAATCCGGTCCGAGCGGATTGGTGAGCTACCGGAGCGTCGAGCTTTGTGCCCATCGACACCGTCCAAGGCTACTGCGCTGGCTCAGAGTCTACTCTTGCGTCGAGGCAATGGTTCGCCGTTGCCATACGGGAAGCAAGCCAAGCTTGGTAGCGTCCAGCCATTCGCGTGGAGAGATACGGGCAACCACGCGCGCGTCCACATCGCCCACGAGATGGTAGCATTACCGTCACCAAAGAGTGCAAACACAACCCCGAACAAGTACCGCATGCTGAGCTTCTCCTCATCGCCAACAACGCCCGTCACTGCTCGCTATGTGCCTGTGGTTCCTCAGTTTCCCGAATGTGGCAACCTTGACTCACCAGTCAACGACCTTCCACCACCATTCACGCTCAAGCACCAGCGTCCAGTGCAACTCGAGAAGAAGCTGTCGGCAGGTCTCCTTTCATACTGTGCCGATGTGTTCTCTTCCAAGTTTTCGCAGGCGTCAGCCCCGAGTCCGTCCCCAAGCATGAAAGTCATGCCAGCGTGGAAGGTGGAGGAGGTCCTCCAGAACGGCTCCAACCCACCGGCAGCTCGCATTGATAGCCCGCTCCCTGGAGACTTTACCGCGATTAACATGCCTCCGATGAGCTTCAGTGGTGGAGACGCATCACCTGTGAAGGCTGGCAGCAACACCACTTCCCTTTGAGACTGCTGGTGGTGCAGCCTATTTATTATGCAATACATGTGCGTGTGCCTCTTCTATAGGGCAACACTAGGGTGCCGCGCTGATGGGATCAACTACGGTCGACTCGGTCTTTGAATTGCTTTCGCGTTCATCGCCCTGCAACTGCTGGCGAATCTTGTTGAGATCTGCCTGTAGCTGGCTGTTCGACGGGTCCAACTCCACTGCAGCAGCGTAGTCATCCGCAGCTAAGACAAAGAATACCCAGCGTCAGATCTCCACAACTTTGAAGTAGCACAAGTGGAGAAGGCTTACCTTGTGAGAGCTGTTGCATCGCCGCGTGGGCGGTTCCGCGTCGCACCAGAGTCTTCACAACCCACTCACGTCGCTTCGCCGTGCCTGGAGCCGGCCCAACCGCGAAGAATGCAATGCCACTGCCACCTTCACTCGCAATCCCTCCGTCCACAGGCTGTTGCTGCAAAAGTTGCAATGCAGTAGAGCAGTCGTCCACACATTTCTGCAGCTCGTGACGTCGTAAGAAACACGCCGCTCGATTCGAGAGGCACGCGATCGAGTGCGGATGCAGGCGGAGACTCTCGTCGTAGTTCGCGATCGCGTCGTCCAGTTCGCCTTGCTTGAAGCTCTCGTCTCCACGTTCTTTTGCATGCTGCGACTGCTCAAGCTGCAGCAACTGATAGTAGTCGTACTGCAGCGCTGGGTTCTGTTTGTCCATGGTCAAGGCAACACCATAGTCGGCCTTGGCCTCCGTGAACTTCCCAAGGCGGCACAAAGCAGTGCCTCTGCGCACGAGAAGCTTGAGCTTCAGTCGAAATTCGCGGATCACTCGTGCGTGGTCTTCTCCCGTGGCACTTTGGGCAGTCGCACTTGCCTCGGGGGTGTCTGGAAGATGCGACAGTGCCTTGGAGCAATCATCAAGGCATTTCTCGAACTCTCCCAGCTGCAGATAGCAAGCAGCTCGGTTTGACAGGCACCTACAATTGATTCGCATGGATACAGAACGTTAGCCTCTGGTAGGATGGGGTCGATGCCATGGAACAAGAGCCACGTCACGTACGACGTCAGCAAGTCTGTCTGGTCGTCGGCTGCGACAGAACTGGCGTCAGTGTAGGCATTCACCGCGCTTCGGTAGTCACGAGAGCGATAGAAGTCGTCGCCTTTGGCCTTCAACCATGCAGCTACGAGAAAAAAAGGTCATTGGAACGTGCAGGAACAGATCAGCCCGCAACAATATCACTCACGATCGCTTTCGCTGATGTCGTAGGCAGCCGTAGCGGCGCCACGCAGGCCCTGGTGCTTTTTGAGGTGCTTGCGGTTCTTGAGCAGCCAGTCTTCTTCTTCAGCAGCTTTTGACTCGCGTGAAGGCGTTGGGAATAGACGAGGTGTGAATTTGATCTCCGCTTGAGAGGCAGCACGTGGTGGTGGCAGTTCCACCACGACAACCTCGGCTTCGTCATCCTGGTTTGACATCGATTCCACCTTCTCAGGGGCTTTGACAGCCGCCTGAATAGGTGATACCTTCGACTCAACTTGGTTATCCTCCCCCGAGTCGATATCCTCAACCTCGTCTTCCGATTCCGTCTTCTCCTCTAGCTCTTCCTTCCAATCTGGCTTGGCAGGAGGAGCACGTGCGATGTCGAAGTTTCCATCGGCGTTCAGCTCCAGGATCTCCTCCTCTTCTTGCACTGGCACTGATGCTTGGGGCGTGTGTTGAGCGGTTTTGGTCGCGTCGGCCGTCGTGTCGGTCACGAACGAAACGCGCTTCTTAGTGGAAGCCTTTCCACGGGACACGGCCGACGGAACAGTGCTATCACGTTGATTGTCGCTGTTTGAAGCTGTCGCTTTGGCAGCAGGTTGCTTCACGCCTTGAGGCGACTTCTCGTGAAGCTCCTTCATCTTGAGCTCTTTGAACGACTCATACATCGCTTGCTGCAACGTGAAGAACCGAGATCGCATCAGCCAAGGACGATAAAGCCTCCAAAGAGAATACATCCTACTCACCTCTTCACGCGCTTTCTCGTCAGCCTTCAAATCCGAGAGGATCTGGCGATTCGCGTCATCCACCACCATCTGAGCTCGCAGCGTCTGCTTCTCTTCCTGATACTTGCGCTCTTTGCGCTTCTCAGAGAGCGCCGTCTCTGATCGGCTTTTGCGATCCATCGACTGCAGACGCCGAGCCTTCAGCGCCGCTTTGCTGTCTTCGCACGATAACTGGCCCCATAGCTTCGATTTGATCTATGGCGGATATCATCGTTAGCGTCTCATGTACAGATTCGATGGAAGCTGAGGTCGAAACAAAAACGCTGTACCTTGCTGACTGTGACGTGCAGCACGTGGGTGGTGGCATTGCGCTTGATCACCGCTGACGACTCGTCCACAGCGTCGAACAAATCCACTAGCAGCACATACGGTGCCACGTTCACCTTCACGACCAAGTCGCTGACTGTAATCCAAGCGAGACCAGTCAGTTCAGTTTCTCGTTCAGTCTTGAGTGTGACAACCTGGAAGCTTACTGTAAATGTCCACGTTCTTCAGCGCCGCTCCTGGCAGTGTGATCTGCAGCGCGATGCTCGCCGCATCCTCCTCCCACGTGTAGCGCGGCGTCAATGGCATGCTGGAAGCCTTTGCGTCTGGTGTTGGATACTCGCGACTGAGTGGCAACTGGAAGCTCCATTCGGACTTGTGACCTTTCACGCATTTTTTCGATCCATTTCAGTGTGTACCGTATCGACTCCCTAAAGTATGAGACAAAGATGGCTACATTGACTGTACTATACACTTTCAGCAAAGTGCGATGCATTTTCGCGACTACATGTTGGAGGGCGGCGAGGTGTTGCTCGGCATGAAACCCATGCTATGAGACCAGCCATACTCGGAGACACCCATCCACAACAATCGCAGATCAAGCAAAAGCTGTGCTGTAGACTCGTGGAGTCACGGTGTGTCTGCTGCCGGTTGCCATGCACGTGAGACGTTCACTATCCATTTACAAACTCGCAGATGAACCCCTCGTTATGACTCGAGTGGGTCGATCCACCCGGACCCCACTTGAGGCTTCAGTCGGCATTTACCGTCGGAAGCATGTAGAATCGAGGAGAGTCTCCGTGTGGATTTACTGTTTAACAATGCGGTGGGAGGTGAATCACAACGCTGGAAGTCGGTCATGCTCACTTTCCATTTATCACTCTTCCAGTGCAAGCCACCGGACCTTCACTTCAGCAATGGCGCGGACGCTATCTCTTAGCTGGATGGTGTTTGCTGCACTCATGCTAGTGTCCTCGGTTGCCACCGACGTGTACGCTTCAGTCATGGGCATCGACGCTGACACGGGACTCAACGCCACTGAGATGATCAAGCGCCGCGGGTATCACGTCGAAGAGCACGAGGTCGTCACTGCTGACAACTACGTGCACACCATGTACCGCATCCCTCGCTCCTTCGCCGAGTGCCAATCAAGCAACCCCACCAACACGAAAAGGGACAAGCCGGCAGTGTACCTAATCCACGGTCTTCTCGACAGCTCCTACACGTACGTGGTCAACTTCCGCACACAGAGCCTCGCGTACCTACTCGCCGACGCTGGCTATGACGTCTGGCTCGGCAACAACCGCGGAACAACGTGGTCACGCAAGCACGCCACGCTTACTACGGACGACGACCGCTTCTGGGACTTCTCGTGGGAAGAGATGGCCAAGTACGACATGCCTGCAATGCTCGACTACGTTCTCAAGTTGTCCAAGCGTCCGACGCTGAGTTCCGTCGGCCACTCAGAAGGTAAATTGCAGGCTTTCGCGGGCTTCTCCATCAACCAGGAGCTAGCGAAGAAGGTGTCATACTTTGGTGCGTTGTCACCAGTCGCTTACATAGGCGATCTGAAGGCGACCATCTTCAACGGCCTGGCCAAAATCCACTCGGACGAGCTCATCCAGGAGCTCGGCCTGAACGAGTTCTCGCCACGGACAGCAATCATCCTGGGCTTCCTCGGTAAGTACGCGTGCGCGTACGGTAGCGTCGCCTGCGACAGCACCATCAATGGCATCACAGGCCCCTCCAAGACCCTGAACCAATCACGTATCCACGTCTACATCGCCCATACACCGGCAGGTAATTCCGTGAAGAACATGGTGCACTTTGGCCAGGGCGTGCGCGACAAGAAGTTTCGTCACTACGACTACGGTTGCGATTGCGAGGCAGACCAGTCTCTAGCTGATTGCCCCACGACAAGCTGCAAGAACAAGGCCGTGTACGGTACAATGAAGCCACCGTCGTGGGATCTGTCCAAGGTAGCGTACCCACGCACAGCGTTCTTTACGGGTAAAAACGACAGGCTAGCGACCCCGCTGGATCTTGTGAAGCTGCGAGCTGAGCTGCCCAAGGGCACGATCGTGTCTGAGAAAGAAGTGCCGTTCAACCACTTGGACTTCACGAGGGCGTACAACGCTCGAGAGCATGTCTATGAGGATATGATCGACCAGATCAAGCGCTACGAAGGCGTCGGGTACTGATGCACATATAGTATTGTGCTTCCTTGTCGATGCAGTTGGTTACTGCTTCCAGCTTCCTCGACACGTGAAGAGCAAATCGAACGCGATGACCAACCCATGATGGGGAGTATATTCCCCAGCTTGGGATCCCATTACACCATCGTGTGTCACGTCAACGTGGAAAACCATTCGATGGAATCGAATCGATTCTGAAGTGCTGATGCCACGCTCTGTACTGGAAGGGGAATTGCATAGCCAAGGACGCGCCACATTTTCGAACCTGATGGCTAACTGCTTCAACTTATGGGATCTGCGGAACGTCGACGACGACGCCGACGGCAATGGATTCCATTATGGAAGCCGCACGTGTGGAACCGACGGACTGAGAACACCTTCCGTCAAGTTTGCATTGAAACGCGAGTCCACACGTCCACACGGCGTCACAGAATCACCTTTGACGTGGATGTGATGGGCGAGTACAGTAAGCCGAAAAAGAAAGTACGCGCACCACGAAAGGGCGTCACGACATCCTGCAGATCTGCTCAAATGGACGGACAACCGGATTCTCCCAGCGTGCCATTCGCCAATTCGCCAATTCGCCAATTCGCCAATTCGCCACGGTTCCGGTGCTACAATAGAGAAGCAGCGCAACCACGCCGCTGCCACGATGAAGAGCGTCATTACTCTGAGCTGGCTGCTGCTGCTCGCCGTGCTGGCGATGGCCAACTGCATCCGCGCTGAGGAGGAAGCCAACATTGGCGTGGATCCGGACGCTGGTCTCAACGTCACGGAGATGATCAAGCACCGTGGCTACCACGTCGAGGAGCACCAAGTGGTCACCGCCGACCGCTACGTGCTCACCATGTATCGTATTCCTCACTCCTACGCCGAATCCCAGTCGGGAGTGCCAACGCAGACCAACGCCTCCAAGCCTGTTGTGTACCTCATCCACGGATTGCTGGACAGCTCCTTCACGTACGTGCTCAACTACCGCACGCAGAGCCTCGCATACCTGCTTGCCGACGCCGGCTACGATGTCTGGCTCGGCAACAACCGCGGCACGACCTGGTCGCGCAAGCACCTGGACTTCACGACCAAGGACGACCGCTTCTGGGACTTCTCGTGGGCGGAGATGGCCAAGTACGACATGCCGGCGATGCTCAACTACGTCCTGGACGCGACCAAGCGTCCGACGCTGAGCTACGTCGGCCACTCAGAGGGCACGATGCAGGCGTTCGCAGGGTTCTCTATCAACCAGGAGCTGGCGAAGAAGGTGTCGTACTTTGGTGCTCTCGCGCCCGTCGCGTACGTCGGCGGCACGACGTCGCCAGTGTTTGCCGCGCTGGCCAAGACTTACGTGGACAAGTTCTTCCAGTTGTTTGGCGTCGCTGAGTTCTGGCCGCAGTCACCGCTGATCCAGGGGCTTCTTGGAAAGTACGCCTGTGCGTTCGTCGACGTCGCGTGTGACAGCATCATCAACGCGCTCACGGGACCGTCCGACAACGTCAACAAGTCGCGCATCCACGTGTACATCACACAGACGCCTGCAGGCACGTCCGTCAAGAACCTCGCCCACTTCGCCCAGGGCATCCGCGATGACACGTTCCGCCGCTACGACTACGGTTGCTCGTGCACTAGGCTACTGCCGCTGGCGCTGTGCCCTAGCGCGTTCTGTAAGAACAAGGCCGTGTACGGGGCCTTTGACCCGCCGGGGTGGGAACTCTCGCGTGTCAAGTACCCACGCACGGCATTCTTCACCGGCAAACAGGACTGGCTCGCGGCTCCTGCGGATGTCACCAAGCTGCGCGCTCAGTTGCCCGCGAGCACGATTGTGTTCGAGAAGCAGGTCGCGTACAACCACTTGGACTTCACGTGGGCGTTCAACGGACCTGAGAATGTGTACAACGACCTCGTCAGCCACATCAAGCTCTTCGAAGGCGTGGGCTACGATGTCAACTCGGTCAAATTGGCGTAGTGTGTTGCCAAGCTAGTTAATAACGTTCACTTTGGTAACAAGATGCTGTAGTTACGTGGTAGCAAAGGGTGTTGTGGGTGTATTCAGGCCAGCTCTTCATTGAAGAGTCTCCAATCTGCAAGCGGTGGCCATCGTCTTCGCTTGGTTCTCAAGTCCCCGTCTTCGACGAGATTGGTACTGCAGTAGAAGGGTGACGGTGCGGACGCGCCCTCCGATGTCATGACGATTCGTGGTCTGTCCACCTCTGGGTCGCACCTGCAAACTATCAAGTCGAACATCCAGTATTTATGTCCATGCGTTTTCAAAATGAGCAGAAGCGCAGCAAAGTATCTAGCCGACAGGAAAGCTATCGCTGCCTTCAGCTCCAGTTTTGGATGTCGGCCAAATTTCAACCCAGATACTTCGAAGAACCGGTATCTCATAAATCAGGTCCACTATAATGGGTTGAAAGCATTCATGCACTGCTGCCTTCTGCCCACCCACAAGCAGCTCCACACGTGGAGCTTCACTTTCCTTTTTACAACGTGCGATCCAACATGGGAAACAAGCCGACTCGTTCTCGACACCACTCCGCCGCCACCCTCGAGTCACCACCACCAGCTATCCTCGTGCCAACTGTGGCGCCGGTGGATCCGTCATGGGAGGATCTCGAGCCCGCTGTGACGATGGAGCCGCTTGAGCTGATCCAGTCGGTACAGTGGCTTGGAGAATCCGGTCTTCTGGAAGTGCTTCTTCAGTGAGCTGTCCACACGATTCAAAACACATAGCAGCGATTTCAGCAACCACGACGCTGTCCACGACCTCAACGACTCACGCGGTTTCTTCGACCGGGCTGGTCACACGTTTCCCCGCTTCATTCTCGACGCCTACAGTATTAACGCTGCAGACCAGTGCCTCACCAGTGTGAGGCTCTTCTGCGGCGTAGGAGACGAAAACATGGACCCTGTTGTCTACGCCAAGCTGAAAAGCTTGATGGCTCGCCTAGATCCATTCATTGATCACGCGCGAACCAATCGTCTCGTCGAAGTGAGTCTCGGGCATATTACCAGCTACACGTTTGGTGGTTGCGGGAGCAGCGGTAGCCTCGGGTCGCTGCTTGCGCGCTTGCTTGTGAGTGTGAATACTGGCATCTCCGTCAATGGAAACGCTTCCCACGCTACAGCACCGTATCGGTTTCAACTCGTTCAGCTAGCCAGCGAGCCTTACTCTTCCCTCGTGAAAAGCGAGTTCGACATTGATCAGCTCTTTGACCTCATGCACAGCGAGACTGTGCGAGTGGGAAGCTTGAAGTTGGAAGCCAGCCTCACTAAGGGCCAGTCGATCTCAGTTCCACAAAAAGCCCGATTGGTGAGGAGCCTCCTGTGTCTCGATGGCCAATCCACTCGCGCGACAACTACTGTGATTCAACTGTCAAAGGAAACAAAGCCACTTCTGGGGGCATTCATGTCTGCTCTGCCGAATACAACGAGCGTGCATTCGATCGACGTGACTTCGGACGACTTCGACGGCCATGACCTTCCGTGGCTGGCGTACGTCATGTTCCATCCCGACACGCCCCAGTCGTCATGGCGAGCACTCAAACTCCACGTTCGGAGATTTCCGAGAAGAGCGCTCTCGTGATGGAAGCGATGGCGCGCGGCAACAATCTTGAAGCGCTGCCTAACGGCAGGAAGACGAACAGCGACGAGTTCTATTCTGCGAGACTCGCCTTTGGTGCAGTCAGAGCGAATCCACGTGGCTCTGCCGATGCCCTTGTTCTTGCAAGCGAGATCAAGACAAGAGTCGATGTGTGTGGATGGTCCTCGTCCTCTCCGCTGAGTGGGTGGGTCGCAGTAGTCGTTCCAGGATTCGGAATGGGGTGGGTACAGTCACGCGGATTGGTGGATGTCCAGGTACGTCCTTCGTCGCGTTCAAATCTCGTCTCTCTCACTGTCAGCCAAAAGTACAGGAACACGCCCAGTGGACCAGAACGTCTACCTCGCTTCATCGCACCGCTGGGCCCAAGTCTCCAGTTTCTGGAAATTGCTGGCTACTGCAGTATCGAGCCGTCGTCAACTCTTCGCTCAATACTCGCCCATAGCCCGTCACTATCAGCTCTCGTCGTGAAGCACACTGGCTCGCTTTGGTCTGAGTGCCTTACAGCGGACGACCAAAGCCTCCCAAAGCTTCGGGAGCTCGAGCTGCACATCCCAAGCTTCACTTCCATCTTCAAACAGCCCTCACTCAACCACTTCACCTGCTCACTGCCCCATCTTGAGGCTCTGCGAGTCAGTGCTCAGGAAGAAGACCAGTACGCTCGTAGCCTGCCTGCGATTGCGTCGCTATTGCGGCATGCAACTCACCTCCATTACTTCCACTGGGAACATAGCTCGAAATACGCTTGGGGTGGCCAGCTGCCATTTTCGTACATGCAGACGCACGCGTGCTCAGCAAAACTCCTCGATCTCATCGAGTGGAAGGACGACAGCCACCTCTTCGTCGACAATCAGTCCAGGGTGCGACGCTGTGCTGCTCTTCTGAGCATTGGAGCGGCCAGATCTTCAATCGCGACGTTATGTGGCACATCTTCCAGTATGATGACACTCGCAAGAAGCGTATCATTGTTGCGGAGCTGAAGTCGTCATGGAGGCAGCCAGACCACAAGTACATACGCAGTGCGATTCGACAGGAGCAAAATAGCATCTATATCGGTTTAAAGGGGTTTGCTATTCTTCTATAAAATGATCAACGGTCCTTACCGATCAAATCAATGGTATCACACAACGGAGGTGGGTCAGAGTGGCTGGCGTCTGGGAAATCGACCCGAACGCAATTGAGCTCTTCGAGTGAAAATGAACGCCGCAGAGTGGACGTTGATCAGCCAGGGCGCCGAGGCGGTGAGAAGAGAAGCCGCCCATATAACACCGCGCTCTGGTTTCATGTACCTAACAGTGTGTGTGGAATGACGGCAGAAAGTCTACGAGACGGTCTTCAGTGGCCGTCCGTGCATCGTCAAGGAGCGCATCAAGAAGGCGTATCGCTTGCCCGTGCTCGATGCGAAGCTGTCCCACCGCCGTCTCGTCCAGGAGGCGCGTTGCATTATGAAGTGCCGACGAGCGGGCGTGATCACGCCAGTCATTTACCTTGTCGATGAGGACAGCGGACGTCTGTATACGGAGAAGATCATGGGTGGAAGCGTCAAGGAATACATCCGCGCGGCCTACCAGAAAGGTACGTTGCATGGCGATTACAGTCGTTAATTCGGAAGCAAATGCTCACTATGTGGATTGATTCGTGTAGACCCAGAGTACGGTCCGGCGGCCTTGAAGGTCGCGTACTCGATCGGCGCGGCCATCGCCAAGATGCACGACGCCGACATTGTGCACGGCGACCTCACGACCTCCAACTTGATGCTTAGCAGCGCCGAGGCTACAGAAGTGGTAAGTCCGAGCTTGGTTATGTTGTCACCGTGATGAGTCGGTGCCTGAAGTTGCGATTACGTGAAGACTGTGATCGACTTTGGCCTGGCCAACTCGCAGCCTCTTCCCGAGGATAAGGCTGTGGACCTCTACGTGATGGAGCGCGCGTTCAACAGCACGCACATCAACTCGGAGATTCTCGTAAGTCACGTCGTCCTACTGTGTGTCTTTATTGCTGTTCTCACTGGTAACCACGTTGTGTGTAGGTGGCGGAGGTGTTGCGTGCGTACAAGGCGTGCTCACGCCGATCGGACGCGACTTTCCAGAAGCTGGCGGCCGTGCGGCTGCGTGGCCGTAAGCGCACGATGGTCGGATAGATTATGCAGCGAGGCACAGACCAAGTCGCAGTGCAAAGACCCATGCAATGAACAAAGCAATCGTAGAAAAGAAGAGAGTTCGTGTTGACGAGCGCATGCAAGAGATTCCCCAAAGCAAAACTAGGACGATTCGAAAAAATGTGAAGCTGGCGGTGGCGAAGAGCGTACGTCGATAGGACCGCGTCAATCGCATGAAGCGGCGAGCGTGGAAGCAGTCTTCTAACAAATACTGTACTAGCGCGTGTCCGTCGAGTTTACTTCTTCTGCTTCTTGGCTGCGACATGGAGATACATTCCATCAGTTTGGTTCACGCAACGCCATACTCAGCAGCCTGACATCTACGTACATGGCGGTGCATCGTCGTCGTCCTCGTCATCATCATCATCGTCGCCGCCATCATCGTCCTCGTCATCATTTCCGGCGTCCTCATCGTAGTCCTCATCGTTCTCATCATCCTACCGCAAGGCACAAGACACCAGTCAGCACCTCAACCCTCCAGTCCTCTCCCTCAGCCCGCAACAGGGCTTTACGCCTCCAGCTCACCTCGAAGGTGGTGGTGTACAAAGACGCTAAACCGACCTGCTCTCCTCCATCGTTGTCCTCCTCCTCGTCGTCCTCCTCCTCGACGGTGTTCTCATCGTCATCTTCGTCATTGTCGTCGCCAGCGTCATCGTGGTCGTCGTCCTCGGCGCTTTCGTCGTCCACGCCTGGCGCAGCAGCGTCGTCGTCCTCGTCGTCATCGCCGCCGTCGTTCTCCGCGTCGTCGTCCTCGTCGTCATCGCCGCCGTCGTTCTCCGCGTCGTCGTCGTCGCCGTTGTCCTCGTCCTCCTCGTCATCGTTCTCTTCGTCGTTCTCGCCGCTGTCGACGTCCTCTGGGGCGGCTTCCGCCACTGGCTTGGCCTTCACGGGGTCGGCGGCCTTGCCGCTCGCCTTCGCACCATTGACCGCCGCTACTTCCTGAGTCACCATTTCCATTCACATTGAAGCAATCATGTCAATCATCCGCAATCGATGGAGAGGAGCTCCTCGGTTGCCCAAAGCGCGAAGAACAGCGGAGGCAAGAACATTCTCCGCTGCCACAGTGTGGAGCATTGACATACCGTCATTTTCAAACGTTGCCGACGCGTGGGTTTGGTGTGGATATTTTTTCGGACTAGGAAACTTAGAGGAAGCGGAGTGGCGGAGGAGCGGACGCCGCGCTGGTGGAGGAGTCGGGCGTGGTTTGTTGTTTCCCGCGCCGTCCAGGAGGATCTTGCCGCGGAGGAGGGGAAAGGGCGTAAAAATCCTTTCCGGGGGAGTGGGGATGAAGGAGAGCGGAGCTGAGCGGACGGATGGAGCCAAGTCGATCTTGAGTTGGTGTTCCAGAATTTCGGAGAGGACGCCCGCCAGCGGACACGAGCGGACGATGGCGGATGATTAGCTAATATTTTGACAGCAACAGAAAAAACGATTTTCAGTGCGGCGCCACATGAAAAATCGAATCTTCTCGAGAAAGGAATCTATGAAACTCATTTTACGAAAGGTATTTACGTTTGGCATGTACTTACATAAGATGTTGAAGGTGGAGCCACTTTATCAAGTGTAGCCATGTTGGTTTTGAGAGGGGACGGGCTACAATTCAGGTCAATGGTCATTGTCACTGGTGCTGTCCAACATGGACCCAATGTCTCACCAACCCACCGGCAATTTTCATGAGCAGAGACACAGTGGAGGATGACCGCAGATGGCGACAAGCGTACCCAGCATGACAGGCATCCATAACAATGATCGTGACGTTTGTCAGGCTCCGTAGTGTCCATGAGAGGCGGGGTACGCACGCCCGCCACAGTGCGTGTCGCGTGCTCAGTGTACTGGACGCTGATCTTTCGTAGTCCAGTCACTGTCCAACATCTCACGCAGATGTGACCGTGCGTACTGTACCAGAAGAAAGGTGTATAGTGCAGGCTGTGAGTGTTTCGGCATTGGTCACACGACTTCTCATTCTCCATTTCGACGACTGCCACGACAATCTCCTCCTGCCCATGAAGATCTCTGCTCTCCTCTCGACGCTCGCGGTGGCGGTGGCTTCCTCTCTCTTGAGCAGCCAGCCAGCCACGGCGTACACGAACCCGATCAAGATCAAGAACTACAAGATGTACGACGCCAAGACCGGTGAGTACTTCGGCGTGCGGGGTGTGGACTACTACCCACGCCCGAACTCGGGCGAGCTGGACGAGAACAACCTCGACCTCTTCACGGACGACTACGTCGATATCTGGACCAAGGATCTCGCGCAGATCGCTGAAGTCGGTGCAAACGCCGTGCGTCTGTACGCTGTGGACCCATCCAAGTCTCACGACAAGTTCATGTGCGCGCTGCGTTCCTACGGCTTGTACGCGCTGGTGGACATCGGCGCGAGCTGCGAAGGCTGCTCGATCACCAAGGAAAAGTACCCTGCGTGCTACTCGGCGACGCTCAAGTCACGTGGCCAGCAAGTGATCAACGCCTTTGCAAAGTACGACAACCTCTTGGCGTTCAGCGCTGGCAACGAGATCAACCACGTGGCCGACACGGTGACGGACAACGCGCCGTGCCAAAAGAAGTTCATCCGTGATATGCGCGCCTACATTGGCAGCTGCTCAACGCTGCGCCAGATCCCCGTCGGTGTCGTGCTCGCCGACTCGGGAGACGAGCGTGAACTCAACGCCAAGTACTACAACTGCCGCACAAACTCGAGCGACACATACGAAAATGCCGAGTGGTACGGACTGAACGTGTACCAGTACTGCGATGGCAACGTGACGAGCGTCTCCAAGGCGGAAGGGTACCAGGGTCTGCTCTCCGATTTCGAGGCCTACAAGATGAACATTCCGGTCATGTTCACGGAGTTCGGCTGCCTTGACAAGTCATTCCCAACAGTGGACGATTACGCGGCGCAGCGCACGTGGCTGCAGGCTGGCTGGATCCACTCCAAGACGTTCCGTGAGCAGTTCAACGGTGGCTTCGTGTTTGAGTACTCGACGGAGCTGGCCAACTCGGAGGAAGACTCGCCGTACCCGTTCACTTCGTACGGCGCCCAGAACTACGGCCTCGGCTACTACTCTCCTGAGAACTGCGACCACGTCAACACCACGTGCACGTACAACCGCATGCCCAACTACGACTCGCTCGCCAAGCAGTACAATGCCACGGACTACTCGGATGAGCCGGCCATGAACAGCTTCGTCGCCAACACCAGCAAGGTTGACTTCCCAGAGTGTCCTTCCAGCTTCAAGAAGCTCAGCGAAATCGACTGGAGTGACGTTGAGGCCGTGAGCCTCTCCTGTCCAGCCAAGGCCCAAGACTACACGTGCTCTGGCCAAACGTCAAGCGGCACATGGACAGGAACCAGCTCGAGCGGCACTAGTGGAACTGGTGGAACCAGCGGAACGAGCGGCTCAACCTCCAGTGCTGCGAGCCCGATCCACGCTGGGCTCGGATCGCTCGTCTCGATCTGCGTCTCGTGGATTGTCGTCTCCATGCTGAGTAGCTAGACGGCAAAAGACCCTCAAAAACCACATTCTCAAGAAAAATACCAATACCATTAACCATGTTATTCGCCTTTGCATCGACCATATCGTGCATCAAAGTTGTAAGGTCTGAACGCCAAAGACTTACGCCCGAATGCATTGAAGCTGAGCAGCTGATCAACCCATCGTTTGATGTTATGAACAGTAGACCTCTGTCGGTACAAGTGCAGGCTAGTTCAGAGCCGCGACAGCCACCACTGCCGCAAAAGACGTCAATAGAAGTGGGCTGACAGTCGCCGCGTTGCTCGTGCTCGTTGTGGTCGAAGTCGAACCGCCAGTTGTGGTGCCTGGGGTCGTGGTCGTGGTCGTTGGTGTGGTTGTCGTCGTTGATGTCGACGTGCCGGTCGACACTGTCTCCGACGTGCCCGAGGAGGAACTGGCACTTGTCCACACGCCACTGGATGCCTGGCCTGGACACGTGTAGTCCTGCTGCGCAGCTGGACACGCTGCGCTCACGGCTTCCACGGCCGTCCACGAGATCTCACTGAGCTTCTTGAAGCCCGACGGACACGCCGGGAAGTCGACCTTGGTAGAATCAGCGACGAATTGGCTCTTGGACGGCTCGTCCGAGTAGTCAGTCGTGTTGTACTGGACGGCCAGCAGATCGTAGTTGGGCATGCGGTTGTACGTACACGGCTTGGTGTCGTGGTTACAGCCCTCCGGTGAGAAGTACCCAAGTCCGTAGTTCTGTGCACCATAAGTCGTGAACGGATACGGCGACGTCGACTTCGAGTTGGCCAACTCAGTCGAGTACTCGAACACGAAGCCGCCGTTGAATTGCGTGCGGTAAGCCTTCGTGTGCATCCATCCGGCCTGGCGCCACGTGCGCTGCGCGTCGTACCCATCCAGCGTAGGGAACGACGGGTTCAGGCAGCCAAACTCGGTGAACATGACGGGGATGTTCATCTTGTAGGAAGCAAAGTCGGACAGCAGGTTCTTGAATCCACCAGCCTTGTCCATGGTCGTCACCGTTTCGTCGCAGTGCTGGTACACGTTGAGTCCGTACCACTCGGCGTTTTCGTAGGTATCGGTCGAGTCCGTGCGGCAGTTGTAGTACTTGGCGTTGAGGTCACGTTCGTTGGCCGAGTCCGCCAGCACGACACCGACAGGGATCTTCCGAATCGTCGAGCACTTTCCGATGTAAGCGCGCATATCACGCAGAAACTTCTTCTGGCACGGCGCGTTGTCCGTGATCAGCTTGGAGTGCGTCGTCGCGGCGTGGTTGATCTCGTTGCCGGCACTGAAGCCCAGTACATTGTCGTACTTGGC
>JAADXE010000049.1:0-71702 GCA_023337545.1 Pythium coloratum
CTCGAGTCAAGCGCCATCATGCCGATGGATGAACCCAGAGACGACGGGCCTGTGTTGAAGGCCCATCTAGTCACGAACCAACACAACCAGTGAGAGGAAGAAAACGGAGAGAGAGACAGACAGAGAAGAAGAAGAGAAGGAAGCGAAGAAGCATGGAGGCTATGACCAACAACAGCAACACCAACAACAACAGTGGTGCAGCCGACGGCGATAGCGGCAAGAGCAAAAAGATGAGCGTGCGTGAGATGGTGCGCGCGTACGCGGCGTTGCTGGAGGCGCAGAGAGCGGCGCAGCAGCCAGCGACGGGTGTGGAGACCAACGCGCTGGTGGCGGTGCGCGATCTGGCGATGGTGTTCGAGCGGCAGCAGGGGCCAGCGGATGTGCGCGTGCCTATGCAGGTGGTGCAGCGCGTGGGTCGTCGCGCGACGCGTTTCGGAGAGTTTGGTGGCGGCTTCGCAGCTGGAAACGACGCGCGATTGAGTGCGAATGCGGATGCAGGTGCTGCCGCTGAGGCTGATGAAGGCGCCGTCTCGGATGACGCCGTGGAAGAAGATGAAGATCCGATTGAGGTTGAGGAGGACGAGATCGAAGGCGTCAAACTCGTGGAAGAAGAAGAAGAAGAGGAGGAAGAGATGGAGGAAGAGGCGGCGGTGGATGAGGAGGAGAAGGAGAAGGGCGAAGAAGAGGACACTACTACTGACGCTGCCGTGGACGTTGTGAATGTGATCGACAAGAAGAACGATCATGAGCACGATACGACGGAAGCCAGCGATACGGAAACCGAGTCGAGCTCCGGTAGTGAGGACGCCAGGGATGCGGACGAGAGCGAGAGCAAGAGCGAGGGCGACAGCGAGGGCGAGGACGCTGACCCTGAAGCTGACAGCGACGTTGAAGTCGATGATGACGAAGATCAACTTGAAGCAGCATACCCAGACGAGCCTCCAGCGCTGATGGCACTCGCAGCCCCAGTGCCAGTCGCCGAGTCAGTCGCCGAACCAGTCGCTGATCTGGTTGAGGGGCCAGTCGCTGCGCCAGTCGCCGAGCCAGTCCTTGATATGATTGGGGAGCCAGTCGCTGGTATGGTTGAGGAGCCAGTCGCTGAGCCATTCGTTGATCTGGTTGAGGAGCTCGTCGCTGATCTATTCGAGGAGCCAGTCGCTGATGTGTTCGAGGAGCCAGTTGTCGACGTGCCGGTCGAAGCCAATGCTGATCCTCTTGAGGAAGCTCTTCTCGACAATGGCGGTGGTGATGGCGATGTTGGTATCGATGGCGGTGCAGCTGGAGCTCCAGGCCTCAGACTCGGACTCGGCCTCTACGATGTGGACATCCAAGATCCTTCTCCAGTAGTCCCCGTCGAGGATGCTGTTGTCGCTGCGGAGATCCTGCTTCCAGAAGCTGAGGCTGAGGCTGAAGAGGAAGGTGATCAAGGTGACGAAGGTGACGATGAAGCTGTGGCTCCTGGCGTAGGCAATGACCAGCCTGCGAACGCCGATGCTGATGCGAATGCGGAGGCTGATGAGGATGGCAACGCGGAAGCCAACGCCAACTTCGTCCGTGCGAACGCGCGCGGTGGTCGACGGATCGTCAAGGCTCGCTATATGGAGTTCCGCACGGAAGGAGGCAGCAGCAGCAGCGCGTACCTGGCGGGTCGCCAAGAATCACTGGCGCGTCGCGCCAAGCTGAAGAAGGCTGCTGAGGAAGCTCGAGCTCGCAAGAAGCGTGAAGCCGCAGCCGCAGTCGCTGCTGCAGCCAAGAAGAAGGCTCTGAAGGCTCCGAAGCGAGTAGCGAGACGAGGTGGTGGTGCAGCGGCGGCCAACACAGCGGCCGCAGCCTAGGCGACCGGCTCGCGCTGCTGACGCACTGAGCACGAGGTCACTGCGCAAACGAAGAAGGTCGCATGCGAGTGCGAGTGCGGGTGCGAGTGCGAGTGCGGGTGCGAGTGCGACGGACTGGAGGTTGGTGAGAAGGATGGATGAACGGCGTGACGCGAGACGACTGCGACTGCGCGATGCGGCTGATCTTTTCCGTGTCAAGTCGGGGGTGTGTCACTTTATGGCGAGTGAGTGCTGTCCTGCGTTCTCGTCTCCTTTTGGGAGATCGACGGACCGGACGTGCCTCTCTTTCCTTGACCACCGACAAAATGCTGGAGCAGTTGCTGTGTCGCGGTTGCTATGCTTGCACGTATGGCTGGACGTTCTCTGCCTCGTCGCCTGAAGGTGTCGAGTTCTTGCTGCTGCTGCTACTTCCATCTCGTGCGATCTCGTGCGAGGCCGTGACAAGTCGATGTGTTTCTGTGTATCTAGTGTAGTGTGTATATTCCGCACTGTATCACTAGCAGATGTGATCAAATCCAATTCAATCCCATGCAATCCGATCCGATCCTACGAGTTGATGCTGAAGTGCTTTTGCGTGCCGCAGGGGTGCGATTAGCTTAGCCTCGAGGCTAGCCCTTTCTTGCCATCTTCGACCTTCACTCGCGAAAATCCACCTCCGCAAAGCATGTTGCGCGAATGATCGGGTCGTACTTATGCGGATGACTACACTACATCTGAGTCCACCTCAGCAACAATGCAGAAGCCACTCGACATCCTGCATCTGCGTGCCGGACGACAGGAAGATGACATCTCTAGCGTCGCTGTGTGGCTCTCTGGGTGGCGTTGACTGGCTGCAAACACTCGCTGATGATGCCTCCATACTGATGGAAATGGACGCGTTCTTTTCCAAGGCCTGCGCTGCTCAGGCCAAGCGCCTGGAGCTCACTGCGCTGCCCGACGAAGAGATCCAAACGCTTCACGAGAACGGCCGCGTGGCGTTCACGCTGTACATGCGGCTGCTACGCGTGCTGCAAGAGGACGCTGCACCGCTGAAGCCTGCGGTGATGAACGCTATGAGAAGCTCACTGCTCCACGTCGCGCGGCTGCTGCCTTTCTGCCAGCTCTTCGGACTTCGCAACCCACAGCGCGTGAAGTCGCTCGTGGATGCGGCGCTGCGCAACGTGGAGGCCACGCAGACGGATCTCAAGCAACTTAGTGGCGTCTACGCATTGGTAAGAGCCATTGGCGTTTGTATTGGCCAAATATCCGCGTGGAAGTGATGCTAAAAGCGTTTATTTTGATGGGATCACAGCATTTCGAGCGTATCAACACTGCTGCAGCGCTGAACAAGCGGCCGCAAGTCGTGGATCTCATTCAAAGCATCTACGAGGCGTCACTATCGGTGCGTTTTGTATTGTACGCTTGTCTACCACTGCCTCCATGTCTGATCTGTATCTTGTCTGTAGATTCACACGCTTGTGATGAGCTCCTCAGCGCTGGAGCTTCTCTTTGGCTCGAATGAAAGCGAGACGCTTGCCTCCGACTCGCTGCTGCGTGCTCTCGCAGTGTGTTACGAAGCTGACCTGCCGAATTTGCAGCGGAATCTATCGAAGCTGGATGACAAGGCCCAGAAGCGAGCGGCTTTGCTGATCCCAGAGAGCCGTCGTCTGCTGCTGCAGATCCTGGACAGTGTGATCCAGCACGTCATGGACCAAGAGCGACAGGCTGGAGGAACAGGCGAAAGCGTGCTGTCGATCATCCACGATCTGAGCCACTCGACGGAGGCCGACACCACGGACCACGGCTCGTTCATCAGTGATCTCTGGCATCTTTGCGGCAAAGAGGTACGTTGATGGCTTCGCACACACCGTACATGGACACAAGACTGACGTCTCGCTGCTTGTATCTGTAGGCGAAGCTGCTGGAGTACTTTGGACAGGTTGACTTGGATCGCGACAGCGTCTCGTACTTGGAAGTCGTGCTGGAAGGGCTTCCTCGCAGACGAGTCGTGGACGAGACTCC
Organism: Pythium coloratum; assembly: GCA_023337545.1. Taxonomy (NCBI): domain Eukaryota; phylum Oomycota; class Peronosporomycetes; order Pythiales; family Pythiaceae; genus Pythium; species Pythium coloratum. The sequence continues at coordinate 3,837 of JAADXE010000049.1, forward strand.
TCACGAGAAGAAGAAGCAGAACGCTGCTTCCCCTTCGGTACCTGACCAGACCCAAGATACGCAAGAGACCATCTCAGCAGCAGCTTCCTCAGTGGATCGTGCCACGGCTTCTCCTGCTGTGGACATGGACTCGCTGATCTCGCAGGTTCGCGATCTGTTCCCGGATTTCGGCGATGGCTACGTGACGCTGTGTCTCCTCAGCTCGCAGCACGAGCTGGAGACCGTGATCAACTACCTCCTGGAAAGTAACCTACCGCCTGCATTGTCTGGCGTCTCGACGAGTCTGAAACGAAGCGACGCCGGATACGCAGCCCTCGAGCGCAAGGCGCTGGGCAAGGAGCCACTCGAAGCTGCTCCACCACAACCCAAGTCCGAGAAGGTCGACCCGACCCGTATCTGGAAGGGCAAGCGAGCCCAGGAGAAGCACTACGACCCGCAGGTCGCACGCAAGGACCCCAGCATCGTGGAAAAGGTCAAGCAGATCGTGGACGAGTACGCCGAGCAGGAGAATTTTCTCGAAGCTGCTCGCCAGGCAATTAACACGGCCCCAAGCAACGGCAACAGTGGCGACAATGGGTTCGTGCTGGATGAATACGACGACGACTACAACGACGAGTACGAAGACTACGAGCCTTTCAGCGTCCACGACGGCGGCCAGGCCGAAGACGTCGACGCGATCCGCCTGCAGAACCGCCGGCTGCGTGCGCTGGAGGCTGAAGACGCGTTCTGGGAGGGCATGCGCAACCAGAACCGCCGTGCTGTGGACATGGAGGACGCGGACGAAGAGGACGATGAAGATGAGTCCAAGGAAGAAACTTCCAGCTCCAGTCAGTATGCGAGAGGCCCCGCTCGTGGTGAGTGGAAACCGTCCACGAAACAAACAAACTCGGCTCCACAAGGCCGCGGCGGTGGCGGAAGAGGAGACGGGGGTGGTGGGCAGGCAGGTACGCCAAGTGGCCCCATGACGGAGCAGCAGCTCCAACGTCAGCGTCAGCGAGACAACAAGAACAAGTCCAAGGTGGGCAACCACCACCGCAAGGACCGCGCACTGAAGAAAAGAGGGTGAGCCAGGGCACAATTAAAGAGAAACCAACTTACTAATTAGAACGTGATCCGTCGCAGTCTCTGGGCTAACTTCATGCTCTCGCGGATGCGGCGTCGAGCTGCCACCTCTGCTCCGTTTGACGGTGTGATCTCCGGGCTGAGGTAGATACTGGGCATTGTGAACCGCACTTGTTGCGGAGGGATCTCTTGCGGTGTCGGGGATGCATGGGGGCCACCGATGTCATCCTCACTCTCAGACTTGTCCTCTCGTCTCTTGGTGGAGTATGTAGCCGCACCGTTGGCCTCTCGTCGCAGTAGGGAGCTCTTCTGCGTTGTTCGGACAGGGCTTCCAGTCTTGGCGACTGAAGTTGTCGGGCTTGCTGCTACTGCTACTGGTGCCGCTGGTGCTGCTGTAGCCTTTCGCGTGAGAGGGGTAATCTCCGGTGTTTCCGCGACTAGATAGCTGCTAGCTGAGCCCTCGCTTCGACTGTAGACGCTTGGCTCTACTGCTCGTGGCGAGCGAGGGCCTCGATTAACGATGCCATGCTGGGACTGGACACTGGACGGCACCGCTACAGTCTGCAGATCAGGCAGACGCCGCATGGAGCCACCCATGGCCTCCGCTGCAGGCAGCATACTGAATGGGTTCGACTTGGTGGGTGAGCCCAGGCCATTGGGTACTGACAGCATCTTCTTATTGAGCAGCGGCGGCTTGGACTTGGGTACGAATCCATTCGCAGCGCCGACTCGGGAAGAGGCAGCCGCATTCGTGACGGAGCCACCAACGGAGCCCGTGTCAACGTCTTGATTCGTGAGCACGGAGACCGAGGCTGAAGAAGCCACAGCCGCAGGGGCAGCATGAGGCTCGCGGTCGGCCTTGGGCTCTGCGAACGGCCGGATCTTGTCGAGGTCTGCGAACACCGTGAGCCACATGGACTTGTCCTGGTCGAACACCGTCATGGTCACGCGGTCGAAGAGCTTCTTGAGGAACGACGTGTAGATCTCGGGGCCGATGCCCACAGTCCAGATGTCGGCGACTTCAAACAGCGCGCGGTAGAACAGCGGCCGCGTCATGATTTCGGCGTCGCCGACGTCGCGTTCCCAGTCGCGCTCCACGATCTTCTTGGCTTCGGCCATGGAGAACTCGCTGGGCGCAACCAGCGCCTTGAAGAATTTGAGGAACACGTCCACGTAGTCGCGTTTCTCGAGCGTCGTGTGGCCCATGCGGATGTGTGGGAAGGTGTCCCAGAAGCGCGTGATCGCCGCCAGCACCTGCTTGTCCTCGAGCAGTCGCTGCCGCTTGCGCAGGTTCTCCTCGCTGTACAGGTCCTGGTTGCCTTGCTTGCGGTAGGTCGAGCCGCTACCGTCCGATGCCGCAGTGCTGTTGCCGGTCTTTTCACCGGGCTTCTCGAAACAGAAGAGCAGGTGCTGGTTCGTGGTCTGGCACATGACCGTGGTCTTGACCTTGGAGAGCTGCGGCACGAAGAACGGCACGCCCTCCTCGATCGTGCGCTCCTGCGAGCCACGGTCGCCACGTAGCGTCGCCGCGAACGCCATCCCCACGTCGAACTATCGAGATCCACACTGCACTGCACGTCAGTCACTCAGTCACTCAAACATGACGAGGTCCGTGCGGTGCTGCAGCAGGAAAGGCGAGCTATTTTGGGCGCCACTCACTCGCTCGTCACGCCCACAGGCTTCTTGATCGCATCATGCGCCTGGAAGCCGCGGAGAAGCGGAACCACATGAGGAGGTCAAAGAGCTCTTGGGCCGGGCAGGTCAAGTCAAGGACACGGGAAGGTCGCCGCCTGTCGACGAAAGCGAGTCGACGCAATCAGCTGATCCCACACCCATCCACTCATCCACCCAATTCATTCGTTTGCAGGTTGCGGCAATGCCATTCAGTCACGCAGTCAGCGGACGATCAACGGAGAGCTCACTGTCCATGCGCTGCACATACTCGTGGCCAATGGGAGCCGCCGCCTTCGCCACATGTCCGACGGCGTCGAGAACGGAGCGCCGCACACGGCACCTGTGGTGACAGCGCTGTCACGCCAACCTTCAAGCAGAGGTCCACAATCGTACTTTTAGCGGAGCAGCGCAAAGAGCTACGCGACCTCGAATATACCAAAACAAGGTGCATCTATGCCTTGGATCACATACAAAGGGTACCGTGTTTTGGAAGATTGCTACTCAGATGGGCTCGTACTTAGCCGGGCAAGGATTCTCACTCAGCGCATCCCCTTCCGAAGTGAGTGACCCGATCGGCGAGCGGATCCGCTCGCCTCGGGGCAGGAGCAGCTCGTTCTTGCGGTCAGACTCGCATTGGCGGCCACGCGGCGACACCCAGAAACCACCAGCACGAAGCAAGCACCATGAGCAAGTCGTTCCCAGCGGCAGGCCTGCTGCCCAAGGAGGAGACGCTCGCCGACAAGTTCCTCGAGCACTACCCGGACCACGACGGCCGCAACACGGTCGTGGCCGTGTTCGACACGGGCGTGGACCCAGGCGCCATCGGCCTGCAGACCACGACGGACGGCAAGCCCAAGGTCATCGACATCATCGACGCCACTGGCGCCGGCGACGTGGACACGTCGCTTGTCATCGAGGCTTCGGCCGACGGCAAGCTCACGCTGCCCAACGGCAAGGTGCTGACGCTGAACGCGTCATGGACTGCGGCGACCAAGTCGTTCCACGTGGGTACGCTCGCGGCGTTTGACATCTTCCCGCGTCCACTCGTGGACCGCTTGAAGAAGGAGCGCAAGGAAAAGTTCGACGTGCTGCAGCGCGAGGCCGTGAACGCCGTGCAGGCGCAGCTCGTAGCGTGGAACAAGGCGAATGCCGCGACCACCAACGACAACAAGGCGTTGCGCGAGAAGAAGGACCTGCAGGCGCGCGCCGCGCAGCTCGAGGAGCTCAGCAAGAGCTACGCGGACGCCGGTCCGATCTACGACGCCGTCGTGTTCAATGATGGCAAGCACTGGCGTGCGGCGCTCGACACGAACGAGGACGGCGACCTGTCGAACGCCAAGGCGCTGACCAACTACCGCATCGAGCATGAGTACGCGACGTTCAGCGTCGAGTCGCAGTTCAACTACGCGCTCAACATCTACGACGAAGGCAACACGCTGAGCGTCGTGAGCGACGCTGGTGCCCACGGCACGCACGTGGCCGGCATCGTAGCGGCGCACCACCCAGACCAGCCGGAATGTAACGGTGTGGCTCCTGGCGCGCAGATCATCTCGGTCAAGATCGGCGACTCGCGTCTCGGCAGCATGGAGACCACGCCGGCGTTGAGCCGCGCGATCCTCGCCATGATCCAGGCCAAGTGCGACGTCATCAACATGTCGTACGGCGAGTACGCCGGTGAGCACAACACCGGTCGTCTCGTGGAGCTGCTCAAGGAGCTCGTGGAGGAGCACAACATCACGTTCGTGTGCAGCGCCGGCAACAACGGCCCGGCGCTGGGCACTGTTGGCTCGCCTGGAGGCACGACCTCGCACCTACTCAGCGTCGGCGCGTACGTGTCGCCGCAGATGATGGAGGCCGAGTATATCATGCGCCAGAACGACCTCGCGGGCATCACGTACACGTGGAGCTCGCGCGGTCTCACGTTCGACGGCGACGTCGGCGTGAACGTGTGTGCGCCTGGCGCCGCCATCACGGCCGTGCCCAACTGGACGCTCAACAAGAAGCAGCTCATGAACGGCACGTCCATGTCGTCGCCCAACTGCGCTGGCAACATCGCGCTGCTCATCTCGGCGCTCAAGGCCCAGCAGATCGAGTACACGCCGTACTCGATCCGCCGCGCGCTTGAGCTCACGGCCGTGCAGCTGCCGAACGTCGAGGTGTACGCGCAGGGCAAGGGCCTAATCCAGGTGCTGCCTGCGTACGAGTTCCTGGCCAAGCAGGGCAACGCGTTTGAAGGCTCCAAGAAGCACCCGCTGTACTTCGAGGTCTCGGCAGCCTGCGGTGGCTTCCCGAAGGCCCGCGGTGTGTTCCTCCGTGACGCCGCGGACTTTGTCCACGACAGCACGGAGATCAACGTGAGCGTCAAGCCCGTGTTCCACAAGCTGGCTAAGCCAGAGGACAAGGTCCAGTTCGAGACCCACGTCAAGCTCGTGCCCAGCGCGCGCTGGGTCGACGTTGGCCGCAGCGTCGCGCTCATGCACGAAGGCCGAGGCTTCAAGGTGCTCGTGACCACTAAGAACCTGCCAGCGGGCGAGCACTTTGCCGAGATCGTGGGCTACGACGCCAACAACGCTTCGCGTGGCGCGCTGTTCTCGATCCCCGTGTCGGTCATCAAGCCCGAGGTCGTGACGACGCCCGTGGTGAGCTACAAGAAGGCCATGCTGCCAGGCGACATCTCGCGCCGCTTCTTCACGCCGCCTACGAATGCCACGTGGGCCGACGTGATCATCTCGCGCGCGGCCGCCGACGGCGAGAAGGAAGTCGACTCGAACGCCGCCGGTAAGCTGTTCATGTTCCACGTGATGCAGTTCGAGCCGTTCGTGCGCCAGTCCAAGTCGTCGTTCCAGCGCGCGTTCTTCCTGCGTCCAGGAGAGGAGACCTTGTACAGTCTCGACCTCGTGGGCGGTCTCACGGCCGAGTTCTGTCTCGCGCAGTTCTGGAACTCGCTCGGTGACGCGCATGTGACTGTGGAGATCCGCTTCCACGGCATCGTGCCGGACCAGCAGCGTATCCAGTTCGCTGGTGGTGAGGAGTCCCACAAGGTGCTGCTGTGGAGCGACATCCAGAAGGAGACCATCGCGCCGACCGTGAGTTTCACCAAGTTCTCGCAGCGTCTGCGTCCAAAGTCGGCGGAGATCGTGCCGCTGAGCTCGAGCCGCGACATGCTTCCGGACGAGCGCCAGATCTACGGCCTTGAGCTCACGTACGCGTTCACGGCCAAGGAAGCCGGCAAGGTCACACCGCGTCTGCCGCTGCTCACAGGCCGTCTGTACGAGTCGCCGTTTGAGTCGCAGTTGTCGATGGTGTTCGACGACAAGAAGCAGTACATCGGCACGTCGGACGCCTACGGCGACGCCATCGCACTGCCCAAGAAGGGATCGTACGTCGTGCGCACGCAGGTGCGTCACGAAGACTTGTCCAAGCTCGAGAAGCTCAAGTCGATGGTGATGTTCCTGGACTACAGCGTCAAGGAGATCTCGGCCTCGGTGTACACGCACCAGGACGACGTCGCGCTGGGCCGCAAGGCCATCAGCGAGGCCTCACTCACGGTCAGCAAGCACCAGGCCGTGTTCATCGGCGAGCCAGCCTTCGACAAGCTGCCGAGCGGTCACGCGCCAGGCGACGTGCTCTCGGGCACCGTCCACTTCGGCAAGAAGAACGGCAATGTGCAGGGAGCTGGCCGTCGTCCTAGCGGCTTCGCCATCTCGTATGTGATCCCTCCAGCGGCCACACCAAGCAAGGAGCCTGAGCCAGAGGCACCAAAGGATGAGCGTGACGAGGAGGATCAGGCCAACGAGGCCGTGCGTGACCTGCTGCTTGCTCGCCTGACCAAGCTGGCTGGCAAGTCAGAGTTCACGGCGTCGTACACGCGTCTGTCGGCCCAGTTCCCGAGCCACCTGCCGATCGTGCAGGCCAACTTGCACCACGTCGACAACGAGAAGGACCGTCTGAACCAGCTCACCGAGGTAGTCGCGGCTGCGGACGCCTTGCTGGCGCAGATCAAGCAGGACGAGCTGGCGCTGTTCTTCGGCACGCGTGCCGTGCCAGGCGACCAGCCACACGCGCAGAAGAAGCTCCAGAAGGAGAAGGACACGGAGAAGGAGATCCTGATCGACGCGCTGAGCCGCAAGGCCCGTGCGCTTGGAGACGCTGGCAAGTCGGACGAGTTTCTGGCCGCCTACTACGCGCTGCAGAAGTGGGCCGACGTGGAAACGCCCAAGTTCCTGTACGTGGCGCTTCTCCACGACAAGCACCACGACGCCGTCGGTCTCTCGCTGCAGCGTCTGCGCAAGGTCGCGGACTTGGACTCGGCTGAGAAGGACAAGATCATCAGCGAAGACAAGCTCACGAAGGAGATCCAGGCCGCGCTCGACAAGCTGCAGTGGACCCACTGGAACAAGCAGGAGCAGCAGTGGAGCCGCGTCAAGGCGCCACGCACGTACCGCAAGTTCTAAAGGTCTCCGCAATTCATGGCGGGAAATTAGGCTAGGCTAGTCTCATAAAGAGCGTAACCCATTTTTTGCTTTCAGTGCAACCCACCCGTATCTTTCTGCAGTCGGTAAATTACGGAATGCGTAAATTTCAATTGTAGAAAGTACGACCACCAGAAGGAAGGGTTCCGATCTTGACGAAACGACGCGCTTCTCGAAGTGATCCGCCCAGCCAACGGCTCTTCACACCAGAATCATCAGCAGCTCCGTGGGGTTGCAGCCATCAACACAACGGCCACCGCAACGGCTACACAGCGGCTGCTGGACGGCCCTCTGTGAAGTGGTTTCTGCGGTCGTTTCCTTTCGTTTCTCCTTCCCCCGCCACTGTACAAGCCGCGACGCTGATCGCTTCAGGCCTCGGGGTGAAACTTGTGGGTTTGTCGCAGTGATTTTCGTTTCAAAAGAACACTGCAAGCCTCGTGTCAAGTACGCCGCCGTCCTACTATAAAATAACGGCCGCGCTCTCTCGTTCTCCCTCGCTCTCTCTCTCTTCCTCCAACTGCTTGAAGCCTCAAGCCTCAAGCCTGCACGTCGGCCGTGACTGACTGACTGACGGCCTCACTTACGATACCGTACTCGCCTCTGACGACGATGGCGCCCAAGCGATCGCCTCCGCGGCTTCAGCTACAGACGCCGACGATGCGCGACAGCCCCGTGTTCCGCTTCCACTCAGCGCGCGCGGGTGACGCCTACGACCACGACTACGACTACGGTCTCAGCTACCCCACGCAGCCAGTCTCAAGCCAACGCAACAACTCTGGCGCGTGGACAGCCGATGAGCACGAGCGGTTCCTCGAAGGGCTGGAAAAGCACGGCTGCGGCCAGTCCACCAGCGTGTTTGCCGCGTGGCACGCGATCGCAGCGAGCGTCGGCACTCGATCCGTGGCGGATGTCAAGGCCCACGCCAACAATTACTACTCACAGCTTCAACAGGCCAACGCGCAGAAGCGCAAGGAGTACTTGGCCATGCAGCAGATCGACACGCGGTGGACGATGCACGAGGACTCGCAGCTGGAAGACGCACTGGCTCGCCACCAGCCCACGGTCTCCAGTATCAGCTACCCGTGGGAAAAGATCGCACGCCGCGTCCAAGGGAAGACGCCGCGAGACGCTCGCGAACGGTACAAGAAGCTGTGTTACGACGTGGCTCGTATCGAGTCGGGCCAGCACGTGATGATGCATCTCGGACGTGGCTCGTCCCGCCACAGAAACTCGCCGTCAAACCAGCGTAACCACAACGACGCCGACGATACCGACAGTCAGTCGCTCGACTGTGCCGTCACACTCACGCCGGAGGAGACGCAGATGCTCATGCGGGCGTTGGAGCAGGTGCCCGTGCCTTCTCAGGCGTCGCCTGACGTACTCGCTGCCGTGGCGTCGGCCGTCTCCGCGTTGGCGTGCAGCAAGCACCGCCAGCCGCCGCGTCGTCTCGTCCCGCTCTTTTCCGTCGACGAGGCCCAGCGAGCACTGCGCCACGCTATCGAAGACGAGCTGGACGATCCGCTGGACGTACTAGAGGTCCTCGCGACCGAACTGTGTCTCGTATCGCCCCCTGCAGCACCAGCACCAGCGTCCAAGTCCACGCAAAAGTCCCACTCCAACGACCACACTCGCCACAACAACCACCACAGCACTAGTCGCGATTCGTATGAGGACTCGATCTCCGCTTCCATCGGCTTCACGTTCTCGTGTCTCTCGCCCAACGCGCCGCTGCGGAATGCCGCTGTCTCGCCGTACTACGCGTCGTCGGCGTCGGGGCCTTTCATGGAGAAAGAGGAAACGCGGTCGGCGGAGGAGCTGCTCACGCTGCGTACGTCACCGGTGCACGCGAGCCACCGCGACGAAGTGGCCCGCACTGTGCAGCGCTACCGCCGTCTCGACGACTATGGAGGTGGCAACGTCACTACTACTGCAAGCAGTGGAGGAGGCAGTGGAGGAGGCTGGCCGTACTCGTTCATGCCAGTGGCTTCGCCCCAGTCGACGGGCCCGACCCACGCGAGCAGCACGAACAGCTACGATCTAGACAGCAGTTATCACCACCCTCGCTACCGAAGCTCGTCGCGGGCGTCCGACTCGCTGGACGACTTCATGTAACGCAGTAGAAATACAAAAGAAAAGCGTACCATTTCCCTCACGAGCGCATCCAATGTCCACTTCCGCTGTCGAATCTACTTACAGTATGATACTCACGTGCTTTCTCTAGCTCCACAGTCCGAGCAGCTTAGCTTGCGTCTGGACCTCTTCGATTGTCGTGACGACTGGTGCTTGCCGCGGGGGCTCTCCGCCCAGCGGTGTATCCTGTACTTTCTTCTTGACTGCTGCCTTGGGCTTGCGCTTTGGCCTTACCGCGTCTTGCATCCTCGATGCCTCACGTACAGGAGACTGCATTGGAGGACCCGTCGAGTACAGCATGGCGGCCGCCGCCGCTGCAGCCAGCGAGTTTGCTGTGGAACCTTCAAGGCTGCCCGTTTCCGCTGTGGCTTGTACTGTGCAAGAGGCACCAGCGTTCTTCGGATGCAACTCGCCCAATGAGTTGTTCTCCACCACCGTCACCGCCTTGAGCGATCCGAGTTTCTGCAGTGGGAACGATTTGTTGATGGACGGCTGTCTGCGAGTTCCACCGAGGGCGTGAGGAGGTCCACCATTCTCCTGTGCCTCTTGGACAGTCGCCAACGCCAATGAAGACGAGGACGAGGACAACCCTCCACGTAACGTACCGGCTCGAACATCCTTGAGCTTGTTGATAGCGTGGGCTGTCTGGGTCTTGCGAATGACAACGCGTGCGAGTGGTGAGAGTCCATTGGCACCTACCTTCCCTTTCAGCTTCGATAGAGCGCTGCTGCTTGAGCTGACGACATCCTCACTTTCTGATCGATCGTCAGCAGGATTTGCAGCATTCACATCCTCCGAAGACGAAGCAGCCACATCACCTTCACTTGGCGTCGTTGGTCTGTCATCGGCGTCCGCCGGGTCCAGGTCATCGTCCATTTCCATGCTCATCGCGCGGCTCTCGACAGGATCAATCTTCGGGAACGACATCGTTGACCACCCACGCAGCTCGCCTTCACTGCCCGCTCCACGACTGCTTCCACTTCCTGAAAGTGGCGTTGAGATCGGAGAGATCCCTGCAAAGTTGCCCACCGACGATTCCTTGCGCTGCCGCGGAACCACTTCTTCTCCTCGAGACATTGAAGCTGAATCCGTAGCGGTTGGCGCTGCGTGGCTGCCGTCTCCTCCTCCGATCATAGCCATGTCCGCTGACATGGTTGGCACGTGTGGTGGTGGCGGCTTGCTTGCGTGGCCTTGAGCCGCTTCGTACTTTTTCGCGACCACTTCTTCGAGAGACTTTGGCTCCATCAAGTGGTCAGGAAGACTAGAGATCTTCCTGTAGCGTTCGTTGCTCACTGCTGGAGGCCGCATAACGCCGACTTGGTTGTCCGCGGCACCACTTTCGACGTGGCTTGAGTGGAGCGAGAGATTCAGAAGTGCCGACACGGCGCCACACTCGACTTTCGGCGACTGAGTCGACAAATTGGACAGTGCCAGCGTGCAGTACTCGCGGATCTCTTCGTTTTCCTTCTTTGCGAGCTGAATCAGCGCCGGCACGGCATCTTCTTGGACCATTTTCTGTGCATTGACGTCGCAATTCACGCCGGAGACGATCGTGAGATTGCACAATGTGCCTGCACAGCAACGGAGGACCGAGAGGTCGATCCCAGAGTTGGACTGTTCAGGCGCCGATGCCTCACAGACGAGTAGACGCGTGCAGCCGAGTCGAACGAGCGTATGGCGATAGTCAGTAATACACGAAAGCGCGAAGAGAGCGGCCGTACAACGCCAGCGTGTCTCGGTGTACTGCTGTGATTCGCTGCTGAGAAGCATTCTGACGGCGTCGAGGACTTCAGCCGATACGAGCGCAGACGGAGGAACTGAAGAACCCACGGCAACCGCACCACGGATGGCGTGTTGTGGCTGAGACTGCCGTCGAATAAACGGAGACGGGCGAGCATTGGGCTGGGAACCGCTGGCGTTGTGACTGGTCGGTGAGATGAAAGTGATACTGCACAGCGTATCAGCACAGTCCAGTGCGGCACACCGATCGCCCTCATCGATGGCCGCCTTCGTGAGCAAGCAAAATAGCCGGATGACCACGTATGCGTGAGACACGGCCTTGCTGAGATATCCTGGGAACATCGGTGCGTGGCTAAGCTGGCGAACGAGAATGCACACAAGCGCGAGAAGAGTCTTCACTTCTATACCCTCCCAATTCTCCACGATATTGCAGAGATGAGTGAGCACGCCTTGCTCGAGCATCACGCTGAGGTGGTCGTCGCTGTGCGAGAGGCAACAGAGCGTGAGGAGACACTTGTGCATCGATTCCAGGGACAGTTTGCTGGTGGGGTCTTGGGTTTCTCGTCGTAGCAGTCGCGCCAGAGCAACAGTGACAGCTCGGGGGTCCAGTTTCGCGCGAGTCACATCATGCCACGCCAAGTGACACAACGTCGACACACTAAAGAGCACGCAGTCATGTCGAGCAAGTGATCCACTTGAAAGAAACCCGACGAGGGTGTCGAGACTTCCGGAAGATGCCGCGGCGTGCCGAGTGACTTCGTGCTTCGCTAGTGTGAACAGCATCAATGCGACCCGAGTGGCAGAGTTAGCGCTTGACTCGTAGATCGTCGCGACATGCTCAAGAGCCTCGACAATCCCAGCTTCGACACTGCGCTCTCGTAGCTCATCATCCCGCACGAGCTCACACAACAGCGTCTCGTACAGACTTTCGTCTTGTTCGTGAACTTTGTCCGCTGGCGTGAGTGACACAAGCGCACGTAAGGCAGCACGTTCGAGACAGAGTGCATGTCGCCCACCACTTTGACTCAGAAGCTTGCCGTATAAGATACTCACGACTTGGATGACACCCGAGGAAAACGCTTGCTCGCTTGGACTTCCAGAAGAGGCTCCGAGTCTGGCAAATGCAGGTAAAACCTTGATGATTCCTTCGGTTACCATCGCCTGAAGTGTTTCGTTGGTCAAGAGATTGGCGAATGCTCTCAAGCAAGTCTCTTTCGTTGCAGGCTGGAGCGCCCTCACCATGCTGATCATCATGAGCACACCCAACGCCCCCTCTCGAACGAGCGTGAGCTCATGCCCTCGCACGCTGGACAGGTTGCACAACACTCGAGCGCAGTCACGCTGGCTGTCTTCACTGTAGGAGTTGCTGAGCAGAGCCAGGAGCGGCACGATTCGCGACGTCACGAGTACGCTTCGAATCTCCGCGTCGGCTGAAAGGTTCGCGAGGGTGATTGCGCAGCAGCGTTGTGCCACGGCACCCGATGACCCCTTCCCGTTGCCGATCTTGGAAAGGGTAGTCAGCACAGACAACACACCGGTTTTCACGAGCGCCATGCAGCAGCTTGGATGGCAAGACATGCTCGCAAGTACGTGGCAGCAAGATGCTTTCGTCTCGAGGTCTTGTGACTCGAGGCATGTGGAAAGCACAGCCTGGAGGGCGCCTTCCTCAGCGACAATCAGTGAGCACTGCTCATCGCGGCACAGGAGACTCAGACACGCGCAGCAGAAGCGTTCGATCGCGATGTTGAAGCGTTCTTGCACGAGGATGAGTGAGACGCAACGCACGACGTCCGGCGTACAAACTTGAGAAGCAATTGATTCGTCAGCAGCCAAACAGGCGAGTGCTGCCGTGCATCTTGCTCGAATCTCGCTGAGTAAACCCGCTTGTCGGGCTCCGATCGCTGCGTTGGTGGACGGGGAGGCAGTTGTTGAGCTGAGATGAATGATTGCCGGGATGATATTGGCTTGCACAACAGCGATACGAGTCGCGGGCATCTCACAGAGTCCGGAGAGAGCCTTCGAGAATAGCTGCTTGGTCTCCAGCGTTTGCGGCGGGGTGGTCACCATGCTGAGGTCAGTCAGTGACGTGATCGCTCCCGCAGTGACAATATCTGCCGCTGCTTGCTGGACGCTCAGCAAATTGCAGAGCGCTAACGTGCACATCTTCTTGCCGTCATCGCCGCTGCATCTCTGGGAGAGTGAGGATAAAATACTGACCGCATCACGCTCGACGAGTTTGTGCCGCGTGTCTTCATTGCAAGAGACGTTGTAGATCGTCCGAGCACATACAGACCGCACGGCTTCGCCGCTGGGACTAGCTGGAACACCTCTGCAAAGCTCGTTTACAAGGAGGAGAAGCCCTTCGAAGACCATGCGTAGGCGATTGCCAGCTTCTTTGCTGAGATTCCACAGCGCGAGCCCGATCACACATTTGGTCTCGCTGTCGTGATGTGATGTGGCGCCTGTGAGGGCAACCAGCGCACCGAGACATCCCTTGGAAACGAGTTCGCTTCGACACGCTCGCATTGCAGACAAATTCAGAAGCACGTACGCGAGCAGTTGCTGGATCTCGGGGTGATGCGGATGGATAAGGTTGGAAATGGCCGACACGATCCCTTCTTCCATGAGCCGCAGGCGCACACGTTTGAAATTTGAAAGGTTGCAAATAGCCTTTGCGATGATCTCGTCTTTTTCCACGTCGCTTGAACTCGGTGAGGACGACGAGGCCAGCGTGAGGAAGACTTTTAGCACGCTCTCGATCTTGTGGTAGGGCTCCTTGACGCACGTGAGGTTGAATAGAGCGCCAAGACAGATGCGAGACGTCTTGGGATGCTCATTGATGAGCAGGGACAACGCGCTCACCGCTCCGTCTTCGACCAAAATCTCTTCTTCGCCTTCCAGACAGCAGCACAAGTTGCACAGAGTGACAGCACTCGCGGTCCTAAGCATTTTGTCGTCTTCGGCTTCATTCGCGATGTCGACAAGCGTCTTCACAGCACCTTGCTGGACGATCTCGCTTCGTAGCTCGTCCAGGTGGCTCAGATTCATCAGCGTGGTGACGCAGTTCAGCTTGGTGACGCGGTCGTTTTCGCTTGCCTTGCACAGTAAAATCAACGCCTCCACGACGTTTTCTTGAACCATAAGCCGCGCGTTTTCAGGATTTGAGCTCCAGTTGCTGAGCGTGAGCGAACACCGCTGACGCTGTTTAAGCTGCATAATCTCTTCAGGTGAGATCTCTGAAAGCAACGACGCTGACGCATTCGTCGCACTTGCAGCTGACGATGATGCCGTTGTGGCCATGCCTGAGCCGTTCTTCGCATTGATAAGCCCGTCAGTGGCGTTGTGATTCAAACTCCCTGCCGCCGCAGCAGCCACAGCAGCTGAGAGAGCGTCCGCGACCGTATCCTTGAGTGCACCGCGTCCAAAATCGGAACCGCCGTGGATTCCTCCGTCATGACCGAACGTGAGCTGATGGCTGCGCTTCATTCTGGACATGTACAGCATGCCGTCCACGTAGTCGCCTCTCGTGCTGAACATATCACCGACGTACGGCCTGAACGCCTGCGCTGCGAGCTCCAACCCAGCTCCATTCGCTCCACCTCCACGCTTGCGGGGGTTCCGTCTCGGTGGCTGAGTCGTTGTCGTTGCGGCAACCGTCGCAGCATTGGTCCCTGCAGCCACTGTCGTCCCCGCTGCTCGTGAGGTCACTGGAGCGAGTCCGTGGCTCGTCCGTCGCTTGTTGGATTGTGGCTGCGTCTTGTTGCTTGAGCCGTGGCTGGCAACGTCACTCGTACCGTGATCAACACCCTCTTCAGCCGCTGACACCGGCAGTTGCTGCTGCACAAAGCGCTTCGGCGCGCGGTCTGCGTACTCCATCGCGAACTCGTTACAGTCATAAGCGCGCGGAGCAGCAGCGGATACTTCTGCCGGTGGAAGTGCGCTCTCTTCCATCAGCTTGCGGTAGACGACCTCACGATGCACAGCCGAGATCGACTGCTTCTTCTTGACACCGCCACCGGTCGCCACCGATGAACCCGCTGCCGGCGCTACAGTTGGAGTCGCACTAATATGGTGTCCTAGTGTCGAGTCGCTGGACTGGCGCTTCAGCGATTCGCGACGATCCTCTGCGTGGTGGGTGTTACTGTTGTTGCCGTGGCCATTATGCCCGTGGGGGTCCTCGCGCTGCGCAGCGACCCGCGCGCGCTCGTGCGTCCACAGCGCCGCCAAGTTCATCGACAACTAGGGGCGTCGCCTGTGTCTTCTATCGCGTCGTAGGCGCCTTCAAGGCATTTGCTGGGACTAGAAGACACCAGCTCGACCGGCTTCAACACGACAGTATTAGAACAACGCGGTAACCGGCCCAAACGCAGCTATATTAATCCCACCTTCAAGCTGGAGCATACCCGTACCCTGCACACGACGCCCTTGCATACTGTAGCATCCTCTGACGGGCTTCTTCGGTGTGTAGGCGCCGCCGACGCGCTAGAATCGCCGCAATCGCCTCATGAAGTTTCCCCTGGTTTCCCTCCATTTCACGCTTCGTTTCCACGACTTCAACTTCCACCACAGGAACTTTCCACTTTGGAAAAATGTACCATATATTCGGTACTCTGTACCATAATCGTGGTAAGGCAGAGTGGTACACGTAATCTGTACCTCTTCGTTCCACGAGTTGATGTTGCAATTGCGCATTCGCCGTGCGTGGCAGTGGACGCCATTCCCCATTTTGCTTCTCCAAGCAGATCGCCAGCGCGTCTTCGTCTCCGTAAATCCATGGCGTCCGCGGCTTCCAGCATCGCCAGCGCAGAGGCGCTCTTCGCGCAGCACCCGCTGCCTCTGGGCGTGTCGCTGCCCCCAGGCGACGCCCACGCGCTGTCCGTATCGCTGCCGACGTGGGAACACGTCGTGGGCTACGAGGAAAGCCGTCCGGAAGTGGTCGACGCCATGGTGAGCGGCTACCCGCGCTTCTTCCGTCACAATCTCGTGCGTAAGCTCGAAGCCCACATCAAGGAAACCTTCGCGCCGTTCTTGCAGCTTCCGCGAGACGCGAGCGAATGGGATCTCATGGCGCTGCCCACGGAGCAGACCGCGTGGCGACTACACGCGTTCCTCACGACGCAGCCGAACTTTCCAGCCGCCACGAGAGAGAGCGTCGCTGTGTACAGCGTTGAAGACGGACTCGTGTGGGTCGTTGTATTCGACGCCTCGCTGTTCGTGACTGCGAAGCGATACTGGCAGCACACGGGCGAGATCATCTCGTCGCGTCATGCCGAACGCGTTCTTGACATCCTCACAAACAAGACGAATGCGCCAGCACGACCGCAGCTGCGTGATACTCATGCACACACCACGCTGCGTGAACGAGTCGCTGGTCTTTACTTCGGAAAGGAGCAGTCGACAGAGACATCGCGAAACGTGTTCGTCTACCCTACGGGAATGGGCAGCATTTTCGCCTCGCTGCGACTACTCACGCACTTTAACAAGGACGCCAAGGCGATTTTGTTCGGCTTTCCGTACCTCGACACACCGAAGCTGCTTCAGCGTCCGCAGTGGTGTCCAGCAGGCGTCCACTTCTTCCCTACCGCCGGCGCGAAGGAGCTCGAGCAGGTCAAGGAGATCATCAAAACGGAGAAGGCCCTGGCAATCTTCACGGAGTTCCCGTGTAACCCACTTCTGGCCTTGTCGGACCTTGAGAGCCTTGCCACTCTCGCTCACGCCCACGGCACATACCTCGTCGTTGACGACACGGTGGGCTCGTACAACATCAACGCCATGAAGTTTGGAGCTGCTGATATTGTCGTGACCAGCTTGGCCAAGATTTTCAGCGGCACGTGCAACGCTATCGCCGGCAGCTTGGTCCTAAACCCACAGAGTGCCGGCTACGATAAGTTCCTCGGCCACCTCACGTCGACAAACGACTCGTTCCTGCTGGATACCGACGCACAGGTGCTGTGTGAGGTCTCAGCCGACTTGGAAGAGCGTCTCGCTCGCGTCAACTCGTCCACTAGTCTCATTGTAGAGCGTCTGCAGAAGCACGCGCTCGTCAAGGATCTGTTTTACCCTCAGCTGAGCCAGGACGTCCAGCGATTCAACCGCTTCCTTGTCAAGGACGAGGATAAGTCGACCCCACGCTACGGGCCTCTGTTCTCCGTGGTTCTTCATGGCGGCGAGAGCGTCGCGCGTGCGTTCTACGACCGCATGAACATTGCCAAGGGTCCGAGCCTCGGCACCAACTTCTCCCTCGCGTGCCCGTACACGATCATTGCCCACTACTACGAACTCGACTACGTGGAGTCGTGCGGCGTCGACCGCCATCTCGTGCGCATTTCCATCGGACTTGAAGACCCCGAGAAGCTTTGGGGCACGCTGCAAGACGCCCTCAACTACGCTGAGGGCGTCTTCCAGCAATGATCGCGAAAGCGATCCCACTAAGGCTCCACACGCTACTGCGCCTGTGCAACCTTTAGAAAATACATGTCTATCGGCAGGAGCTCACTCATTTTATGGCGAGTGGCCTATTCTTAGTAGTATTGGCTGGAGACAAACATGCATGTCATTCACTGCAGATCGTATCGGATATCGGATGAAGCAAGCGAGGAACATGGTGGGAAACGCAGCGACATCACACGCTGCACGGCAATTGCACTGCTCAACGCCCAAGCGACTGGATACGACGAACAAGCGAGGACCTCAGCCACGGAAGGAAGAGGACGTGCGATCGAGTCGATACCGCCTCTTGGACGAGCGTGAGAAGGCCCGGGAAGCACAGGAAATTGAGAGCATCGTGCGTGAGCTCAAGGCCCAGCGACGACCGAAGTTAGCACCGGAGCCGCAACAACGGAAGCCAAGGAGTTCGAGATCGTCCATTGTAGTGAGTCCGAAAGGAAGGCGTCTCGATGATTCTGACGATGATGGGCCCCCAGCATACGACTCGGTCTACTCGTCGTCAAGACGGAAAAGTAGGTCGTCGTACAGAGAAGTAGAGCCAATGAGCCCACAGTGGAGTGACGGGGGCGCCATGGCGGAGTTTGACAGTGACGAAGACGACCAAAGCAAGAAACACACTGCTGTTGCACCCGCGCCTTCCTCGGCATTTCAAGATCAAGTGCTCCGAGAACTGCAGAAGCTCAAAGAGGTACGAAGATTCAAGAACTACTTTGCTAACCTGGGACTGACAGAGTTCGTCGCTCTTTTAGGCTCAACGAAAGGATCTGGAGGCCATTCAGAAGCTTCAGCGTGAGAAGGCTGAAGCAGAGCGGAAGGCAGAGGCTCTGGAGTCCACGCTTCGTCAGCAGAAGCAGCAATCACGGCAGGTAGCGACATCGCGGCGTTCGCACCGTGAGATCATTGTGTTTGACAACACGGATGCTGGGGACGAGAGTGCGGCTCCGCCATCAGAAGAAGTTGTATCGCCTGGTTCCCCTCCTCCTCGTTATGCCGTTTTCACGAGTTCCAGACTGGAGTCCGAGCTCGACTACACAGACGGAGAGGAGGAAGAATCGAGCCTCGTATTCACTCGCCCTGTCATGCAGCAGTGTGACTCACCGGTATTTTCCAAGCCGCAGCGTGAGTCAAGACCTGTGCCCACGAAGCAGCATAACCTTAGCAGAGCATCGTCTCTCGAGCGCAGTTCTACTCGCCGTCTGCACTCAGCTCGTTCCTCTCGTCATGTTGATTATGACAGCGAAGGTGACGACGAAGAAGATCGAGGAGAGCGAAGTCGAGGGCGCTCATTAAGTCGAGATAGTGGTCGAGGTAGTATGACCAGCCGGCCGTCGAGTCGTCCACGAAGCGCTAGCCGCGATGAGCTACGCAAATCGTGCCCCTTCTATGAGGCGAAGCTCAAAGCCCAGCAGGAGGAAGAAGATCGTCAGCGTGAAATGCAGCAGAAGCTTGACCGAGCTGCACGAGCCACGCCACCAGCGAACCTACTCAAGCGTCAGGCGGAAGCACAACGTAAGAAGCAAGAATTGCTCCAGAAAATCCAACGGGAGCAGGATGCTGAATTGTCTCCAACTAAACGCGTCCGCGCCCGCGACGTGCCGTCGACGACGTACCTGGCGATGGATTCATTCGCGACGAATGAAGAACGTGAACAGGCACGAAAAGAGCGCGTCATGAAGCGATCGCAGACGCTGTTGGCACAGGCGGAGCTGCCCACGCGTATGAAACAAGAGCAAGAGACAGCAACGAAGGCTGCTGAGGATACCGCAAATCCATCGGTGACCATGAGCATCAGTGTGAAAATGCGCAGGAAGCTGCAGGAGCAATTGGCTGAAGAAGAACGACGCAAACAACTGATGAAACCCAAGCCTGTGCCCAACTTCACGCACTTGCAACGCCAGTGGGAAAAAGAGCTCTCGGTCAAAAAGAGCCAACACAAACCCACGGAACCACAGGCATTTTTCTCGAAACGAGAGAGAGAAACCGAGGAATTGAAGGCGCGGAAGGCAGCAAGGAAGCAGAAAATGGCAGACCAAGAAGAGCAGATGAGACGTGAAGAGGCTGAGCGCCAAAGACGACTTGTAGAGAAGGTGAAAAAGGCGACCTGTACTGGCGAAGGTCCTAGACTGACGAAGGCAGATGAGCTGAGGATGAAAAAGGTACAGGAGGCTCTCAGACAGGAACGTCGAGCAAAAGAGCAGGAGGCCATGGAGACGGAACGTCGAGAGCTGCGATCAAAAGAGGCGTCACGACGAATCACTGCGCAGGTTAAGCAGGGTGAAGACAGACGCAAGGGTGACTACGCAGGGGAATTCGTGGAGCTCACTGGAGTTGAGAGTGTCGCCAAGGAACGTGCCAAGAAGCAACGCGAGCAGTTCAAAGAGGCTGTGCAGCGCAACAAAGAGCGATTGATGCAGGCGGTGGCGACCAAGCCATCGCTGATGGAGCGGTTCAGCATGGACCTGAAGCGAGAGGAACACAAGAAGAATGCATTGGAGGCCGTGGTGAAGCAAGTCTTCCAGAAGAACTTCAAGGACATGAAAGGTATCTTGACCGCAGAAGAGGAGGAACTCGCACGCGATTTGGTGGCGGCCGACGACGAAGAAGAGGCGGCTGATGGAGGAGGTGACGAGCCAGGGACGAAGAAGAAGAAGGCGAAGAAGAAAGGCAGCGCAGACGACGATGATGGAAGCGAAGGAGATGCTGGCGGGGAATACAATGCGTACGAAGACGACGAATAAGTGGCTACAGAATGCAGAACGCTAGTATATTTCTTCTTGAGTCAGTTGTACGCGCTCGTCTCTAAAATGGGGATTTGTGGGCTGGCTAGTCGCCCACCGACATCTCGCTCAACTCGGCGGCACGAGGATGTTCTTGAACGCGTCGTAGCACGCAAACTGGATGCCCATGTTGGGCATGGCCCGCACGAGTGTGGGCAACAGACCGCGGTAGTACACCGTGATGCCTTCGTGCTTCCACAGCTTGACGTAGCAGTCCCACGCGTTCTTGTAGATACGCGGCACGCCGCCCGAGCCCTGCATCTGCAGGCGACGACGCACCGTGTCGTTCGGGTACGTGAGGATCGTGGCGATCATGCCGGCACCACCGCCGCAGATGAGCTTGCCGGCAAAGTTGGCCTTCGGGTCGATGTCCTCTGGCAGCAGCTTCTTCAGCAAATCGTACGAGCCGAACTTGATGCCTTCGTACGGGATGCTGCCAGCAAGTGTGGGGCCGATGCCGCGGAAAAGCGCCAGGAAGCCTTCCTCTTTCAGCGTCAGCATGAACGTGTGGACGATGCCGTTGTATCGGATGTGGCCGATGTTGCCCGAGAGCCGCGTGCGGATCAGGTCCAGAGGATACGTGAGCAGCGACGCCGTGAAGCCCGACAACGAGCCAGACGCGAACGCGCCCCACGCCGGCAGCTTGCCGCTATTACTGCCGTCCAGCTTACGGAAGATGTCTTTGTAGACGTCCGAAAAGCCGAACAGGATCGCCTTGTGCGGTAGCACACGCACACAGGCCGCGAGGTTGCCACGCCAGAAGCCGATCAGGCCTTCGGTCACGAAGATCGACTGTGGCAATAGATACGATGAGTGTGAGTCGTCAGAGAACGACTCAATAAAAAGAGGAATGAGAGGGCGGCGTCGCACCTTGGTGGTCTGGATCATGCCGACCGACTCGCCCGTCTGGCACACGATCTTTACGCGTTCAAAGGGCGCCACCACGGTCTTGGACACGACGCCGGCGCTGCCGCCCGCGAGCATGAGACGCAACTGGCGTTGATTCCATTTGGATTTGGAACTAGAAGCAGTCGTCGCGCTCACGGTCGCTGTCTTCGCCACCGTCGCCATTCTCTTTCTCTGGTCGTCACTCTGTCCTTCTACTGTACTCCGCTGTTATCCTCTGTGGATCTATCGCACGGCCGCAGCGAATACTGCAGCGCTACACGACGTCTCCTGGGCGGATATTGGATTCTGAGCCCCTCGCGATCACTGAACACGCCACGTACAGCGGAGAGCTACGATGCACTGGACTGGTTCGGTCCAGTGGGCGTTATGATTGGGCGTCGACGCAGGCTACGTCACGGGTACGAGCTGCATGAGTAACTGCTCGCTCGACCTTCGCGCAACCTCACAGCATATTACATGTTCTGGAAGTTTCACTTGAGTGACTTTTCCACGTGACATATACGACCATCACTCGGTTTCCCCAACGTTTTGCCGCCGAAAATGGATAGGAAACCAAAATCAAAATCAAAATCAAAAACCAAGGGAAACCAAGCGGCAACATGGAGAAGTTCGTGCTTCGTGGTGATGCGGCGCGTGAGTGCGCGGAGATGCAGGCGGCGCAGACTACAGGCAAGCAGCGCATGCGCCAGACGCGTATTCTGGACGGCGCGAAAGTGGTCGTGGAGGAACAGGTGCAGCACCTGAAAGAGGAGCTGGACGACGCCAAGTCGACGCCCAACATGCTGAGTATTCTGGCGGCGCTCAGTGAGCTCTTCATCTCGCTGGAGATGATGGAGAAGACAAAGATCGGCGTCTCGCTGTCGCGCTTGGAGCGGCGCGCAGAGTCAGGTGAGCTCTCGGTCGAAATAATCGCTGTGATCCAGTGAAAGAATGCTAACCTCTCAGGTCGTGCGTGAATGATGACAGAAGAAGTCAAGGTGAAGGCGCGGCAGTTGCTGAAGCTCTGGAAGTCGCGTGCCAAGAAGGCTATGCGGCGCCGTGATCGCCGTGTCCAGACGTTTGGCCGCACGGCAGCAGAGTAACAAGGCATATCTCACAGTGTTTTGTAAGACTGTATGTTGTTAGCGGTTGAACCGACTGACCTACCTACACGAGCGAGTCTTTGACCCATCGGTAGAAGAGCACGATGTCCGATCGCACCAAGTAACCAAGGAACCAAAAGTACGCGCAGCCGACGGCCGAGACGAGCGCGATCATGAACACGTTCAGGTCCATGCCGCTGAGGTTGACGACGACCAAGTACAAGTTGATGATGCACACCACTGCGCCGAGCATCCAGCCGATAATGATCGAGTGCGTGCTGTTGGCGAAGTCGCCCATGATGCGGCTGGAGCTGGTGAAGACGAGCACAGGCAGCAGCGCGAACGGCAATTGAATGGACTGCAGCACGTTCAAGAACTCGTCCATGCGGTCGCTGTCCTCCGGGTGCTGCTGGCTCAAGATCGCAACGGCCATCGCTGGCACAAGCGCCACGCAGCGCGTCAACGCCACTCGCTTCCACGGCGACAAGCGCAAGTTGAGGAAGCCTTCCATCACGAACTGGCCGGCATACGTGCCCGTCATCGTCGAACTCTGACCAGCGGCGAGCAGTCCTACCGCCCAAATGATCTCCGCGTAGCCACCCAGCATCTCACTCAGAGCGTCGCCTGCCTGCGAGAGACCGATGCCCTGGCACATGCCGCTTTTGCCATTCGCCAGGGTACAAGCACCGTACGTTGGGCCGTCGGCAGTTCCTCCAGGCACACACGCGCTGTTGACTCCAGAGACGTCGAAGGATGACGTGCAGTCGGGCGAGAAGAATCCCTTCGCGAACACCGCCAGCACCGCGAGATTGATCAAGAACGAGACGAAGAGCGCACCGCCCGACTCAATCGCGAAGTACTTGTTGGCTTCGGTGACCTTGCGCGTGTTGTGGTGGTCGACCTTACGCGTCTGGACGAGCGCCGAGTGCAAGAAGATGTTGTGTGGCATGATCACAGCACCAAGAATGCCCACGGCTTGTGTCACAGCATACGGCTGCACGCTTGGGATGAAGCCGCTGGCCACGTCTTCAGCAGCGATGCCCCCACGCACGAAATTCGCGAAGAAGCAGACGAGCATGATTCCAATGAGCGACACGAAGAAGGCCTCGAGCTTGCGGATACCGTAGCGGTGCAGCAACAAGAACGTGAAGGTGTCCAGGCCGGTGATCTACAGGGTGGAAACAATGCGTCAGTCAGTTTTATCACGACGAATCCTATCACTACGACAACTCACCAAGCATCCGAGCCACAGAGGAAAGTTGAACAGGATCTGGAAGGCGATGGCTGAGCCCAGCACTTCCTGGATGTCGCTGCCGACAATCGCGATCTCCGTCATCACCCACAAGACGAGCGACGCCCAGCGCGGATACACCATCGTGCACATCTCGGCGAGGTTGCGACCCGTGACGACTCCCAATCGCGCAGCCAGCACTTGCAGGTAGAAGCCCATGACGGTCGAAAAGAACAGCACCCAGATGAGCTGGTAGCCACCATACGCGCCGGCTTGCAAGTCGCTCTCCAGGTTGCCAGGGTCCACGTACGCAATGCTCATGAGCCAGCCAGGACCAGCGTAAGCCCACAGCGTCTTCCAGCTGAACCGCGTCGTTGGCGACTCATCCGGTGCCTGCACTTCTCCAATCGACAGCGTCGCGAGCTTCTCCACAGAGTCGTATCCTCCTTCAAAATCGGCAGGCGTGCCTTCCAGCAGCAGGTCATACTCGTGGCGGTTAGCGTTGGCGCCTTGAGGTTGTGGCTGGCTCACGCGCACAGCGGAAGCGTTCGGGGACAAAGCAGAGCTTGTCATGGTCGACACGGATATTTGCGGAATGGCTGCTGCGTGGCCACTGCGGCGTTTGCTCTTGTTGTTGCCGTTGCCGACGGTGCGCTCAGGGATTTGATTCGGGCACGCGTCCATTCGCGTCCAGCGTGGAAAGATCACCGACTCGCCCACGTTGCAGCTGTGCTGTTCGAATGCAACTGGCGAATCTCTCAGATTCGATGAATGTCGTCTGAAAGTCGCGCGAAGGTAGTATCTGGACGTCCATATCAATCGACTGGACCACGAAAAGGCATCCATCCAATTCTGCATCAGATCACCAGACAAGCAACAAATCGTGAGCAAGATGTACGCTGGCGTGGACAAGTACGGCGGCGCATTAGCAGGCGAAGGCCAGCCACGAGGAGCATCGAACGAGGCAGCAGCAGCGCCAGCTCCAACAGGACTATCGCTCGAAGACGCGATTGAAACAGCGGCGGCGGAAGAGACCGTGGTCGTGGACGTGCCCTACCAGTACTACGAAGACGAAGATGACCCGACGACGCTGGTGACGGGCTCGTCACAAGTGCTGTTGGCTGCGCAACTCAACCCGGAAGCCGGTGGACTCATGTGGATCGAGCAAGAAGATACGCAAGACACGTACAAGAACGTTGTGGCGATGTCCCAGATGACGTCCATGCTACGAGACACGGATCGCAACCGATGCTACGAGCTTGGTATCCAGAGCGCCATCGAGCTCTTCAAGCGCACGCACGATGGTCGTGCACCGATTGTCCTCGATATCGGCACTGGAACGGGCTTGCTGTCCATGTTTGCGGCGCGCCACGGCGCAGAGCACGTCTACGCGTGTGAGATGTTCAAGCCCATGGCTGAGATCGCGCAGAATGTGACGGCCGACAACTTTCCCGACAAGATCTCGGTCTTTGCAATGCGTTCGACCGACCTCGTCATCTCCAGCGAGGGTGTCGAAGGCCACATGCCACGTCGTGCAGACATGCTCGTCTCGGAACTTTTCGATTCGATTCTGCTGGGTGAGGCCGTGATTCCGACGATTCGCCACGCGATGGAGCACTTGCTCGTGGCAAACGCTGTGATCGTCCCAGAGCGCGCGACGGTCTTCGCCCATGTTGTGGAGAATGAATCCATTTACCGTATGAGCAGCTTCAAGGACTTCTACCTGAACGAGGAGAAGCACATCCGACTGGCAAGAAACGACGCTGCGTGGCAATGCACGGGCAGCAAACCAGCGCTTCCTCTGCATATCGTCGCGCTCGCTGGCGATTCGACTGACCTCACAACGTCCACGCCAGTGCTGTCATTCGATTTCACAACGCTGCCATCGGGCGTGACCCCACTCGGTGTCAAGACGAAGGAAATCACAGTGCCAGTCGTGAAGGCAGGCCAGGCGCAGGCTGTTTTGATGTGGTGGGAAGTGAGCTTCGACAAAGACAACAAGATCATCTACTCGACCAAGCCACGTGTGCAGAACTGGCAAGACCACTGGGTGCAAGTAGTTTACCCACTGGCGACTGCAGAGACCGTTCAAGTCAGCGATTCCCTCGTGCTCCGTGCTCACCATGACGACTTGCGCATTTGGTTTGACGTGAACAAGTCGGACAAGTCTTCACTGCCGATGAAGCGTCGCATTGACGAGGACGACGAGAAGAACGGTAGTAGTGCGTTGGCTGAGAAGGAGCCGTGCGTCTGCGGTCTGCACTTGCTCTGCAATGCCGAACGCGTGTCCATGCTCACGGACAAGCAGCGTACGCATGCTTTCGACGCCGCTATGCAGAAGACCATCAAAACCCTCACGACGCAGCGTGGCTGTGAGCCGAAGGATCTGGCGTGTCTGGATGTGAGTGACGGCTCGCTTGGCGCACTGCTCGCAGCCGCGCACGGTGTGGAAAACGTCACGTCCATCGAGTCCAAGGACGTTTCCGCTCGGATCTTCCAGCAAGTGTGCGATGGCAATGTGCCTGACGCTGTCGAGGTCATGTGCTGTGGTTGCAAGGGCTTGTTCCCAGAGCACCTCAAGGGCGAGAAGCCAGTGGACCTCCTCGTGAGCGAGGCGTTTTACTACTCGATGCAGAACTTGCCACTGTGGCAAGCGCTCAACTTTTGGCTGCGTCGTACTGCTCTGTCCAGCGTCATGGCTCCGAACGCCGTCGTGTTGCCAGCGCGTGCTCGTGTCTTGGCGTTGCCAGTGGTGTTTGAGCACTTGCACGAGTGCTTTGGTGCCGTGGGTGGTGAGGTCGCCGGCTTCGACCACTCGTACTTTGACCAGTTCCAGAGCAGCTACTACACGCGCAACTTCCCGTTCCCAGCGTACATGTACCCGTACACTCCAGTGGTGAGCGAGCCGATTGAGCTGACGACGTGGACGTACCTGAACACCGCCCACAGTCTCAACAGTGAGCTGTCCGTGCCTCTCTCTCCGTCCACCAAGCCAAATGCTGTAATCGTGTGGGTCGAGTGTGCGCTTGACACTGAAGGCGAACACATTGCGACGACTGGCCCTGCCGTCCGCTACGCCAAGCAGCTCATCCGCTTCCTCCCGCCTGTCGACGCTGCCGAGGACCCGAGCGCCACGTCGCTGCGTGCGTGGTTCAACTTCAGCGCTCTCGAAGGCACCGTGGACCTGGGCTTCGAACTCGCCTAAGGGTCTGATGTGGACAAGGGACTTCAGTGTGTCGTCCAGTCAAGTCGCGAGGACTTCGTGGCGTGCGTGGACTCGCGTGTGCCTTCAAGATCCAGTGCTCTTTTCGAAACTCGACGCTGTGTGGTTGCTGCTGAACTTCCACGTGAGACTCCCACGACTTTCACCGCGAGAATCGAAGATCGAAGTCGTGATTGCTGTGAGGGCCTCGCCCTCCACCATGTCAACGACACTGTCATGCGTGATTCATGATGACACGGTGGAGGTCATCGACTGATTGATCAGCCTCGGATTCTTGAAGGGAGATGCTTCCAAGGCCCCACTAATCAATTCGGTCCTTATCACCAAGTATTGGTTGTATCATTTCCTTATTGGAGCATTCCATCGAGTCTCTAATCCGAGGGTTGAACTTATATGTTATCAGCCACCAACCTGAAAAATCTCCAGTGAGTTTGGGATTGCACCAGAACGGTCCCACATGTGGAGGGTTCCCCATGTAATGAGCAGCTACAATGTAGCTCTGTAGCCTACAGATCTACAGCCTACAGCCACGGACGTCGAGGCATTTACCTCCTCCTGTATGGTGGCTATGGTGATGAAGCCTCGGCCGCGAGCGGATCCTTTTCACATCAGCCAGCGGGTGTCTTTCGTAAAGATAACCCCGCGATTCTGGACAGCGTTGTGCCTTCAACAAACAGTTGACTTTTTGATCATAATGGGAGAGGCCTCGGTGTCGACAAGTCCACTGTCAGTCGCCAGCCGACACCCGCCATACTGACCACCGCACCCTCTACTGAGAGTGAGTCTTTAAGCGTGAAGACGTGGTCCTCCCGCGGAGGAAAGGAGGATGCGTCCACTCACTCATCTGCTGCCTGCCGTTCCCCCAACGTCTGCCTGTCTTGAGCTCTCTCCTTCCCACTCGCCAGTTCCTCCATTTAGGAATTCCACCGCCTACTCCCAACACCCCAGTAAGTCCTACTACAACTACTACAACTACCACCCACTATGGTCCACGTGCCATCCCTCCCGTCGCTGTTGCTGCTCGCGCTTCTCGGCAGCCTCGCGTCCGCCGACGACGCCGCCCACACTGTCTGCGGCTTTGACGGCGACGATGACACCCCAGCTCCTATTCCTTCTACTCCTGCGGCCCCCACGCTGCCTGTGGCTCGGCCCGTGATCATCGGCCACCGCGGCGCCGCTGGCTACCTGCCCGACCACACCATCGGCGGCTACACGCTCGCCATCGAAAGCGGCGTGGACTTCATCGAGCCCGACCTCGTGAGCACCAAGGACGGCGTGCTGGTGTGTCGCCACGAGCCCAACATCGTCGCGACCACGGACGTGGCGTCGCATCCAGAGTTCGCTAGTCGCAAACGCACAGTCGCCGTCAGCGGCGTCTCGCAGGAAGGGTTCTTCGTCAGCGACTTCACGCTTGCTGAGCTCAAAACGCTGAGAGCCATTCAGCCGCTGCCGGAGCGAGACCAGAGTTACAACGGCAAGCTTGAGATCGCGACGTTCGACGAGGTTATCGCACTGGCCCAGTCCAAGGCCAAGGAACTCGGTCGCGTCGTGGGTATCTACCCAGAGACCAAGCACCCGACGTACCACCGCGCGCTGGGACTGCCCCTGGAAGAGAAGCTGCTCGCGACACTGGACAAGGCTGGCTGGAACCACGCCGACGCGCCCGTGGTGATCCAGAGCTTCGAGCAGAGCAACCTCAAGACGCTGCGCAACCAGACCAAAGTGCCGCTCGCGCAGCTCGTGGACGGAGGGCTCATCGACCAGAAGACAGGCGCGCAACTCGGCGGCCAGCGGCCGTACGACTGGACTTTGGCGAACCGCACGGACTGGTACCACGCCATGCTCACGCCCGAAGGGCTCAAGGAGATCGCGAGCTACGCCGACATCGTGGCGCCGTACAAACGGTACTTGATCACGACCATCGGCGCCAAGTTCAACGAGACCACGGGCGCGCTGATGGACTACAACGGCGACAAGCAGATCACGGACGCCGACTACAAGCTCAAGGTGAACGAGCAGTTGTTCAAGGACGCACACGCCGCTGGACTCAAGATCCACGCGTGGACTTTCCGAGATGAGCCGTACCGCCTTGCCGTTGACTACAACAACGACCCGACGGCGGAGTACCTGCAGTTCCTGGAGCTGGGCGTCGACGGCATGTTCTCGGACAACTGCAAGACCGCAGTGCCCGCACGAGACCTCTTCCTCAAGCAGAAGCAGGCGTAGATTAATCAGTGAATGAATGAATGTGTGAGGGTTGTATTACCAGTACGGACGTATCATGACAGAGCAATGGTCATAGTATCGGAGACCTTCGCCACGGTCTCACTTTCGCCGCGCGAAGCGACGCAGCACCTCTTCCGGCAGCTCTCGGGTCTTGCCGCTCTTTCTCGCCTGCTGCTTGAGGCGACGCAGCTCCGTGAGTGTCTTCAGCAGCGTCTTCTCTAGTTGCTCCTCGGTCTCGCGGCTCCACGGCTTGTCCACTGGGTGGGTCTCCACCAAATGCAGCAGCTCCGGGTTCTCCGTACGCAATAACTGCAGCGCGTGGTCCACAATCACGTCCATCGTGGTCTGCTGAGGCAGCAGAATAGGCCGCAACGTCGACAGGAAGAACACGCCGAGCTCCTTCTCTAGCGTCGCGCGCGTCGCCAACGGCTTCTGCGTGAAAAACTGCTGCACGAGCGTCTGGAACTCGATCACTTCGGCGTCTTCCGGCTCGATTTCAAGGCCGAGCTTGCGCGACACGTCGATGTTTTCCTTGGTCTGGAACGACTGGTTGATGCGTGTACGCATGGTGTTCATGTGGGTCCACATCGCGACGGACTGGAACGGCGGCCCACGCACAGAAGACCCAGGCTGCAGCACGTCGATGGGCGGGTACACGCGGCTGCGAGCGAGCTGGCTCTCGAGCACCACGGCATCGTCCACGATCGACTTGACGCGCTCCATGAACTCGGACACCTCGCCCGTGGACTCGTCAGGCGTGTCAGCGAGTGCAAACGCCGTGAGCGACGCCGCCGTTGGCTTGAGGAACTGCGCCGACCGCTCCATGAGCACGGCGTGGGCGCTGAGGCTGAGCTGCGAGACCTTGGGCAGCTTCATGGTCTGCACGAGGTTCTCGACGATCGTCGTGTGCGTGGCCAGGTCGTCGTAGACCACGACGCTGTGCTTGGACTTGCTGTGGGTCATGAAGTACTCGGCCAAAGCGCAGCCTGTGAACGGCGCCAGGTACTGCATGATGACCGAGTCGCGCTCGTCCGCCGACACGATCGTCGTGTGTGCCAACGCTCCTGTCTGCTCCAGGAACTCGACGATCTGCTGCACGCGCGACGCCGGCTTGCCAATCGCCACGTACACAAAGTGCGGCGGCTCCTCACCATTGCGCTTGGCCTGTTGGACTTGCTGCGAGATGATGTCGAGCGTCAGTCGCGTCTTGCCGCTGTTGCGAGGACCGAGGATACCGAAGCGGTGGCCAAACGCCAGCGGCTTGAGACAGTCGATGGCCAGGATACCAGTCGAGAAAGGCTGACGCAGTGGCCCGCGGGTCATCAGACCCGGCACGGTCTTGGATCCCCACGCAATGGAGACCTTGTCGTTGGCTGAGGGGACGGTCTCAGGTTCGGCATCGGCGTACACGAGCTCAGCGAGCGGCTCGCCCAACGGCGTGACGACGCGGCCGGTCATTCGCGCGAGGCTCACGGGCACGCGCAGCTCCGTGTCTTCCAGCTGCACCTGCATGCCGATCTGCACGCTGCGGATGGCGTCGGCGGCGTTATGGGAATCGCGGAAGAGTGCCACGTGCGCCACCTTCTTCTCCAGGAACAGCACGACGCCGCGGCACACGCGGTCGGCGTCCGTCACGGGATGAGCTTCTTCAGTGTCTTCGTCGTTGTCATACGCCACGCGGTTGTAGACAGCGATGACGGAGCCCAGTGTCGCGTGGCGCAGACCCGAGATACTGGCGATGTTGTTCTTGACGTCGAGCACCACGCCGCTCACAGGAAGCGTCAACAGACCAGACTGGCGTGGAGCCTTCTCGCTATCCGTGGGCTTAGAGGCATCCTCCTCGTCGTCGTCGCCGAAGCTCATGGCGTCCAGCATTTGCTGCATGAGCATGGCTTCATTGCCGTCGCTCTGCGCCTTTTTGGAGGCTGTGCGCGTTGTATGGAAGCCGCACTTTCCAGCGGCGCTGCTTGACTGCAGTGCGCTTCCAGAGGATGTCGTGGTGGCGCATGCAGCGCGCTGTGAGGCGAGACGCAGGCGCAGTTGCTGCATTGCTCGACGCGCGTGGGGGCGCGCAACAGATCGCATCTTCCAGAAGCTTTTCCAACAGCCCAAGTGAGCTTGTCAAAGGCCCTAGGCGGCCACGCAGCTCACGCAAGATATCCGCCAATCAAATCGCTAACACTATTTCATTGGCTGATAATACTTTATCAAATTATCGACAGATCAAATCTAATATCGACGTCAATGTCCTTTCCCGCTGAAGAGCTATATTTGGATTTTCGACAATTGCGCAATCACCTGGTCGCGCATACTGGTGCAAATGCGCAACAGCAATCACTCCCAAGTGGAAGTTGTGAGCTCCACGCAAATGAAGGCCGCATCCCTCGCATTGCATCTGCTTCCCCTTCACGCGCGTCCGCTAGAGGCATTCGCCAATCCGCGCTGCTTCCACCACATCCGCATCCCACATCTCCATTATGAGCCAGAAGACCTACAAGATCGCGCTGCTGCCGGGCGACGGCATCGGCCCGGAGGTCTGCGACGAGGCCGTCAAGGTGCTCAAGGCCGTCGGCGCGCTGTCGGGCCACGCGTTCGCGTTCGAGCACGCGCTGTGCGGCGGCGCGTCCTTCGACGAGCACAAGAGCCACCTGCCCCAGGCCACGATCGACGTGGTCGCGCGCTCGGACGCCGTGCTCTTCGGCTCGGTGGGCGGCCCGCCAGACGCGCAGGAAGACCCCAAGTGGAAGGACGCCGAGAAGAACTGTCTGCTGGGTCTGCGCAAGAACTTTGGCCTGGCGGTCAACATCCGCCCAGCCAAGATCTACTCCATGCTGCCGGATCTGTCGCCGCTCAAGCCGAGTCTGATCGCCGACGGCGTGGACATGGTGATCGTGCGCGAGCTGATCTCGGGCATCTACTTCGGCGAGCACGCGACCAAGGACGGCGTGGCCACGGACGTGATGAAGTACTCGGAGGATGAAGTCCGTATCCCCATGCGCTTTGCGTTTGAGACCGCCATGACGCGCACCAAGAAGCTCACGGTCGTGGACAAGGCCAACGTGCTGGACTGCAGCCGTCTGTGGCGCAAGGTCGCCAAGGAGATCCACGCCGACTACCCAGAGGTCGCGCTGGACTTCATGTACATCGACAACGCCGTCATGCAGCTCATCAAGAGCCCGTCGCAGTTCGACGTCATCGTCACGGGCAACATGTTCGGCGATATCTTGTCGGACGCCGCCAGCGTGCTACCTGGCTCGCTGGGCCTCATGCCGTCGGCCAGTCTCGGTGACAAGATCCACTTGTTCGAGCCAATTGGCGGCTCGGCGCCGGACATTGCCGGCAAGGGCGTGGCCAACCCGATCGCGCAGATCCTGTCGGCGGCGTTACTGCTGCGTTACTCGTTCCAGCAGGAGAAGGAGGCGCAGCTGATCGAGAAGGCCGTGGAGAAGGTGCTGGAGGAAGGTCTCCGCACGGGCGACCTCACGCGCGACCGCAGCCAGGCCGTGGGCACCAAGGCCATGGGCGACGCCATCGTCGCCAAGATCCAGGCGCTCGCCGCGCAGCAATAGACAACACACAGTACCGTAGTAGCAATATGAGTCGATCCGAAAAAGTATACCGGTTGATGATAAGTTAGTCTCCGATATTTCCCAAATTCCTACTACTACTCAAAAACCTTGCTCATGTAGCCCGTGGCCTGGAGCACGATCCAGCCGACGCCGACGACCAGCGAGAACGCGGCCGAGAAGACGCCGATGCGGAACTCAATGAGCAGCGAGTTGCGGCCCAGACGGCCCGTGATCTCGCCGTACAGCGCCGCGAAGACGCCCATGATGAAGATCGAGGACACGCAGAAAGACGCGAGATACGTCGTGGACTTGCCCCAGTTGGCCATCACTACGGCCGGCAGCACGCCCAGGATGCCGCCCGGGCCGGCGATGCCGTGGACGATGCCGACCAGCAATGCTGTGAGCTGTTACAAAAGGCAAAAGTCTCCGTTAATACATCAAGATCCACGCAGATTTCTGAGGAGAGATTGTATGACGTACCCGTTGCACTGTGGGGCTCGTGAAGTTGACGTTCTTGCAGCACTTGGGCGTCTTGTGGTGGTGGCCGTGGTGGTAGCTGTGGTCGTCGTCCTGGCTGTGGTGGTCGTCCTGCATGAGCTGGAAGTGGTCTCCGTCCCCACCAGCCATGGAGCTGCTCGCGTCCTTTCCTTCCAGGCTTTTGACGTCGTCGTCCACTTGAATCAAATGGTACGACGATGTCGCTGCTGCTGCTGCTGCTGCAGGCGACTCGCTGAGCTTGCGCTCGTACACCTGCAGTTGCGCTGCCGTCGTCGCTGCGCTGCGCTCCTCGCTGCCTCTTCCATGAGACGGAAGCCTCTCCATCATCGGCGTCAGAGGCTGTGGCTGCGGCGGCACGACACGACTGGCCGTGGACGTCGTGACTGCGACAAACTCCTTCTGCTTCTGCTTGTACTTCTTCTTGACCTGATGCACCGTCCACAATCCCAATGCGATCATGAACGCGCCCACAAAGTAGTTGAGGTACGCGCCGACGTGGTCCAGGTCGATGGTGCGGCCGGCCGCGAAGAAGATGAGCGCCATGATGATGAGTCCGATGGAGTGACCGCAGCCCCAGCGCAGGCCCAGCGAGAACGCGCGCCAGGACGAGCCCGTGGTCATGGCGGCCAGCGCGCTGAGGTGGTCCGGCCCCGTGAGCACGTGCACGATGCCCAGCAAGACGCCTGTCCCGATGATCTGCAGATACGACGCGTCGGCCAACGAGCTGTGCTCGCCGCTGAGCTGCCGCGTCATTGCCATCGTCATTCTAACGCGAGGAAGAAGCTACTGGAATGCAGTCACCACACACAGAGACGCAGACACACACACACAGGCGGCGACGAGGCGAATGCGCGAATGAGGAGCTGCTGGGACAGACGGGTGCCGAACGAACGCCTTGGTTCCATTGACGGTCGCCGACGCCGAGGTGTCACAATGAGGAACGTTTCGTACTTAGTAGGAGGAGGCATGCCAGCTGGTGTACTGTAGCTGCTGACTGCTGGCAGGTTTCGTACTTAGGAGGAGAAAGATCCGGAAAGGTCGCCCAATGGCACCACGCCAGCACACGCCACCATACCATTGCATGCAAAGTCCACGGAAAGCTGGATGATGGGTGCGCACCACCACGACCATGGAGACGGCGGCAGCGGCAGCGATGGCGACGCGACGGCGGATATGCTGGGACACGCGACGCTGTGGAAGGTGGCGCTCACGGGACTCTCGCTCGGCGTCGTGCACGTGCTGACAGGTAGGCGTGGAGCCTGGCTCAAGAAGCGAATCTACGCGCTGTGATGATGATGACGCTGATCAATAGATTCAATACAATGCAATTCTGTAGGGCCTGACCACCTCAGCGCATTGGTGGCGCTGTGCAGTGGACAGCCGTGGACGAGATCACTGGCGCTGGGGATGCAGTGGGGCTGCGGTCACGCGCTGGGCATCCTCCTCGTCGCGGGCGTTTGCTTGGCGCTGGGCCACACCGTGGACTTCAGCGCCACTCTGAGGGACGTCCTGAACTATCTGATCGGTGCGTTTCTTGTGGCGATTGGTGTGTGGACGCTGTACCACGCGAGAGTCGAGTACGCGCTGCAGACCAAGCCGCCATCGAAATGGGACAGCGTCCAATGCGTCGACGCGTCGTACACGCTGCTCTCGGCGGAGGAGGACGATGCCTACAAGAAGATGCATCCGTTCACGAGCCATTCGCCCGAAGCTGTGAGCAATATGCAACGGACCACTAGTATCTGTGTCGGATTGGTCCACGGCGTCGCCGGACCAGGGGGTGTACTGGGCGTGCTGCCTGTTGTCGCGATGCACAGCTCTCTCGGTCGAGCAGCTCTGTACTTGGCGTGCTTCTGCTGCAGTTCCATCGCCTGTATGGGTGCATTCGCTGCGATCTACGGAGAAGCGACGCGAAGATCCAGTGCGTCGTCCGCAGTCGTTGCGTTCCGTGTTGCTGTCGTGTCGTCCGCTGTCTCCATCGCCGTGGGAATCACGTGGATCATCCTCCAGGCCTTTGGCGTTCTCGACAGCGTCTTCGGTCATCATTAGCAGTTCAATAGCACAGTGTATTCGTATGATAAAAAGTTTCAAACTAAGAGCTACACAACTACACTATGGCATCCAATATCTAGCCGAAGACTTCGTCCAGCTTGCCCGTGGACACGAGGATGACCCACATGATGCCGACGAGCAGCGAGACGCACGACGAGAAGATACCGACCTGGAACAGCAGCTTGTCCGACATGCGCACGATGCGGCCCGTGATCTCACCGTACGTCGCCGCAAACACGCCCATAATGAAGATCGACGCCAGGCAGAACGACAGCAAGTACGCCCAGGACTTGATCCAGTCGTTGAGAATGACCGCCGGGAGGACTCCCAGAATGCCACCCGTACCAGCGAGGCCGTGGGCGATGCCGTAGGCAAACGCAGTCGCGCGCTGCGTGTTGGCGTTCTTGATGTCCACTTGCGGACGCTTGAATAGCCCGCAGCACAACGTACCAGGCTCCTCTTGCTTCGCGGCGGCCAGCAGCGGTGAGGCCTCGCCTCCATCACGCGCACGCGACTGCGTGGAGGCCACTGGTCCGTGCGAGTGGCTGACGCCTCCATGCGAGTGGTACGTAGGCAGCTCCGAAACAGCTTGAGTTGGGGGCGACTGGACTTGCTTGGTGGGGTGTTGGGTCGACGGACGGATCTTCCAGTAGTGGCCGAAGCTCCAGCTGCCCAGCGCGATCATGAGCAAACCCACGCAGAAGTCGCAGTACGTGCCGAAGCGGTCGACGTCGAACTGCTTGTTCACGGCGAGAAAGGCGGCTGTGACGACGACGAGTCCGACCGAGTGGCCGCAGCCCCAGCGCATTCCCAGTTGGCACGAACGCCATGATGAGCCAGCGCTCAGCACGATCAGCGCGCTGAGGTGGTCGGGGCCAGTCAGCACGTGGACGACGCCCAGCAGTAAGCCAGTGGCGATGATCGTAGGCACAGACGCCGTGGCCAAGTGGTCGGCGGCGGTTGACATGCTTGTACGTAGTTAGAGGTCCTGGTTCCTTCCTTCCTTCTTTCTTCTTGGTCGCTGATTCTCAAGTGATCGCGCATCCCATTCGAAGAGGAGCTCCTCCCATCCGCAGCCACATCCAGGTTACCAGGGAATGACATGATCTGATATTCTGTGACAAAACAAGTCGTGATAATCGATAGAAGCTGATACTCAACTCATTCAAAGTACCTTGTTTTGATATTTAGCTAGTGCGTGTGGTGAGATCTTCTGATTACTTGGACTTTTTTGCGATCCAAGACTGGACCCATCCCATAAAAATGTTCAACGCGTTCCAGTCGACATTCCCATTGGTCGATTTATCTTCACGCCACGCTGCAACTACAGAGCACCTAATGGCAACACAGACATCTACACGTATGGCTTCTTC
This sequence comes from Pythium coloratum, assembly GCA_023337545.1. NCBI lineage: Eukaryota > Oomycota > Peronosporomycetes > Pythiales > Pythiaceae > Pythium > Pythium coloratum. Next base: position 40,302 of record JAADXE010000049.1, read on the forward strand.
TCTTCCCTCCCTGCATGAAGAGCTCGCTCTCTAGCCGAACACTTGGTCGAGCGTGCCCGTGGACACGAGGATGACCCAGGCGATGCCCACGAACAGGGAGACACACGCACTGAAGATGCCCACGCGGTACAGCAGCTTGTCCGAGACCTTGACCAGGCGGCCCGTTAGCTCTCCGTAGGCAGCTGCGAACACGCCCATGATGAAGATCGACGCGATGCAGAACGACAGGATGTACGCGCTCGAGCGGCCCCAGTCGTTGAGCACCACGGCCGGCAGCACGCCCAGCACGCCGCCCGTGCCCGCGAGTCCATGAGCAATGCCGTACGCGAACGCCGTGAGGTGGGCCGTGTGCGGGTTCTTGATGTCGGACGACGGTGCGTTGCACAGACCGAAGCAGCACTTGCGCGTGACGATGGTCTCATCAAACGAGTCCTTGCGCACGAGCGGTCCGCCGTGCGTGTGGCCTCCGTGACCATGTGCATGGCCGTGTCCATGTCCGTGGCCTGCCTCGAGTCCGCCGTCGGGGGTTCCTACGTGGAAGGATCCAGTAGGTGTGCGTGGGCTGAGGTTGAGGTCCGTGTGCTGCTGGATGCGCTGGATCTCGGCCATGGCCTGCTTCTCCTGGTACTCCTTGCGGATCTTCCAGTAGTGGCGGAAGCCCCACATGCCGAGCAGGATCATGAGGATGCCCACGATGAAGTCGCAGTACTCACCCATGGTGTCGAGGTTGACGTTCTGGTCCACGGCCAGGAAGATCACGGTCACGAGGATGAGTCCCGTCGAGTGGCCGCAGCCCCAGCGCATGCCCAGCTCACACGAACGCCACGACGAGCCGGCGCTCAGCACGATGAGGGCGCTGAGGTGGTCCGGACCAGTCAGCACGTGCACGATGCCCAGCGAGAGACCCGTGGCGATGACGGTGCCGATGTTGGCGTGGGCCAGTGACTCGTCGATCTCACCCATGATGATTCTTGTGTGGCTGGTACTGGTGCTGGTGCTGTCGTGGTCGAGAGACGATTGCAAACTGAGCTACTGGACCAAGTGACCCTCCCAGTCCAGTCGCGCGTGGCGGGGCCTAGCCTACACAGCGAACAGCTCCGACCGGTCAGTTAGTTAGACAGACGCACGCATCCCCCACGTCCACTGGCTGGATGGGTGTTTTACCTGGCCAGTGGTCCTTCCTACGTTCCCAAACTTCTCTTTCTCTGGACGCACACGCCAGTTCCCTCATTGTCCTGCCGTTTTCTTCCATCGTACTCGACTAAGTACGAATGTGACCCAAAATGGGTACAACTATCGTCTGTGACGTGCGCATTGCGCAACGATCTTCTGGGAATGCGGGCGGAATTTCTTCCATCGCGTAGCTTCGCATCTTCCGCCGACTCTCCCGCTTTCTCTTTCTCTCTCGCTGCTCTTGCTGCTGTTGATTGAACAGCGAAGTTCTATTAGAGCAGAGCCGTTGCAGAAGCGAGGCCACGCGTGCGTTTGGCGTCGCAGGACCCAGCCATCTATTACCCAGACAGTGAGTGGTCGAATCGGCCAAATTTTAATGGTTTCTTCCTCGCTTTCCTTCCGCGTCTCGCGTGATGGCGTTGAAACTCAGTCCACGGATTTCACTGATCACTTCGACTTGGTGAAATACGTTGAACCTGAGTCCGCGTGGCCCAGTCGTATTTCCCATCAAGCACCGCGAGTTGCCTCACTCACTGCCCAGGGGAACTTGCCATCTCATGATTATGGAGGAAGCCAGTCTTCTGAGCCTCTCGGACGGCAGGCACGCGGGGACTTTGTGCTGTTCAACGAGTTGCTTCCGTTGTTTGAGAGGAGCCCAGCAGTGTACAGGCAGTGGCGTTAGCGTGGCTTCTTAGCCAGCAGGGCACAAGGCGTCTGCCTGGCTGGCGACTTGGCTGTGATCTCCTCAGTTTTTTTCTTCTGCGGGCAGTCGACGAAGGTGATCACTGACCTCTTCGAATGCTTCGGTCACCCACACAGCTGCATGGCGCTGCACCGCCACTGGAAGCCCTGATACAGCTCCCAACGGCTCATGGTCGCCATTTTGGTCGCACTGCTTCCCTTAGAAGGCAACTACTGAAATAACGATGTTCACTTTCATGTGCACCACATCATTTGATCAATATAATCAAAACACGGTGTATTAGATTCCATTTCACGGTGCGCTATTTTTCGCGTCGCAGCATGCGTGGCGTCCCGGTGTTGATGGGGTGCGGCATCTTATCCACGTAGCCATTGCGCATCGACAGCTACAGTCTCCTACGCCTACGCTGCTACTGCTCCATCACACGCGCATCCTCCTCCTCCACCACCACCACCATCATCATCATGAGCGCTGTCGGCTACGCGTCCATGGCGCTGCTGGCGCTGCAGTTCGGTCTGCAGCCCATTCTGTACAAGGAGTTTGCCGGCCACGCCAAGTACTCGAGCGTGCTCGTGATCTCGTGCGAGCTCTGCAAGTTCTGCGTCGCGGCGCTCGTGCTGCTCTTCAGTGGAGAGCTCCCACGCGCCATCAAGACCTGGAGCTTGCGTGAGAGCCTCGCGGCGTCCGGGCTTCCGGCCTGCACGTACGCGCTGCAGAATGTGCTCGTGCAAATGGCCTACCAGAACCTGCCGCCCATCGTGTTCAACCTCGTGAACCAGACCAAGCTGCTCTGGACCGCGCTGTTCGTGTACATCCTACTAGGCAAGCGTTTCACCATCCAGCAGTTCCGTACGTAGCCTCATATTCTCTACTTTCTATCTACCAACACCGTCTCTAACGTTCTCGTTCGTTGGTGTTCTCAGTGGCCATGATGCTGCTGCTGTCGGCCGCCGTGCTGCTCTCGCTCGCGCAGGACCCAGCCACCTCCACGTCGTCCACCGACAAGCCGGCGTCCTTTGAACTGGGGCTACTGCCTGTTCTACTGGCCTCCATTCTCTCGGGTTTTGGTGCCGCGACGACGCAGAAGTCCATGCAGCAGCAGCAGCGCAACCCCGTGCTCGTGACCATGGAGCTCGCTGTCTATGGCAGCGTCTTCCTCTTGGGCTCCTTCGCGTACTCTCCGTCGTCTCCGTCGTTGCGGACCATCGCCTGGCTGGATCTCTTTGAAGGCTGGGATACTCTCACGTGGATCCCCATCGCCGCCAATGCACTGGGTGGACTTCTAGTAGGAGCAGTCACCAAGTACGTCGGTGGTGTGCTCAAGTCCTTCGCGCTGGTCGGAGGCATCGCGTTCACGGCCTTCGTGGAGTCGTCACTGTACGGAAGAGCTCTGCCTCAGGAGGTGTGGATCGCTGCTGGACTCGTGACGACCAGCATGTTCCTGTACAACGCCTTCCCATACCAGGAGCTCAAGTCCACAGAGGCGACCAAGAAGAAGAAGACGCTGTGAGGAATGAACTGAATCCAATCTGGTCTGCATTTACTACTTACTTCTGGGCGGCGGACACCTTCTTAAATACTACTTTTCTACTGCTGCTACTGCTCACTTTGTTCTACGGGGGTGTATACTTCTACGTCTCGTGCTATCATATCTACTACTATTTCTCGTGTGTGTGCCCTTTTCACACGGCAAACGCCGACGAAAGCATCCTGTGGTGGCTGCTTTCTCGACGTGAGGTGAACGCGAACGGCTCGAACGACAGCGGATCAATGAAGCCGCTGCTGCTCACGACGGGGCCGTCGCCCAGCAGCTCGTCCTCGGAGGTTGAGTCCATCTCGAACTCGCCCATCATCTTCATGAACAGGGCGTCGTCCTCGTCGTCAGGCGTGGCGGCGTCGCCTACGGCAGCAGCCAGCCTCCCGGAGTTGCGAAACTCCTCGTCGGCGGCGTCTCCTTTCAGCGACCGCTGAAGCAGCGCCAGGCTTTGCTGGACGGCCTCCGTCTTCTTCTCGTCCCGCTTTTCAGTCTCAGCATCCAGAGCTGTTCGGTGCAGCTGAGCCAACTCAGCCTGCACGACCAGTTGACGCACCGTGTCCATGGCCAAGTCCCGAGGCCCACGCGTGGCCAGCATCTCCTGCGTCACTTGCAGGAACAGCTCAATGGGCAGCGACAGCAACTGGCCCATGGCCGCAGACTCCAATGGCATAGCTCGTGCCAGTGCGTCCACACACTCCAGTTGGAGCTGCTGACAGACCTGCAGCGAGTCGTGCTTGGTCATGAGGGCCTGGGCATCCTGCGTCACGCGGAGCAGAGGCTCCACAGAGGTCTGGCTAGTGATGCTACTGAGGAAGTCTCGGGTCTTGGAGGCCACCGCGAAGCCCATGTTCAGGAACTGCACGGCACAGAAGAGCGACGCGACGTTGTCCACCAACAGTGGCAGTTCCCCCGTGTACGCGTACACACACAGGGCTTCAAAGGCCTCGACTCCTCCAGGAAACACAGGAAGCCTAATGACAGGCACGGGCGACGGCGTGGTGAGCACGCTCTCGCGAGCCTTGGCGTTGAGCAGCTGCGACTCGAGCAGCATCGGGTGCTTGTGCAGGTTGAACTGCACGCCCTCGACCACGACCACGAGGTTGCAGGCGGCGCGGCGAGCAGCGTAGGCCTCGTACTCACTCAGCGACTTGGGCGTGAGCACGACCACTTCGTCATCCTCTTCCTCCTCGTCTTCCTCGTCGTCTTCCTCCTCCATCTTCTCCTCTTGCTCCTCCGTTTGGAGAGTGATGGACGGCGTGATGAACTGCTCCACGTCCAGCAGCTTGTCGTCCTTGAGCTCGTCCAGGTCCTCCATGGTCAGAGCCTCCGTGCGTGGCTTCTTGGTCACCACGAGCAGCTCCTCGCAGATCTCAAAGTCCACGAACAGATCGGCGGACAGCGGCAGCAGCGCGTCGCAGGACGTGGGCGACGCCGCACCGTCGTCTCCTTCCTCTGTCTTGGGCTTGAGCTTGGTCTTGACCTCTCCTCCTCCGTGTGCTTCAATGTGTTGCTTCATCTCCTCCATCTCCTCCATCTTCAACACGGCCGTCTGCGACGCCGTCACCGCCACCGTCACGACGGGGGAGGCACTCAGCACCACGCTCACCGAGGCCTCTGTGCGCGTGCGCTTCCGCGACGTGCGGTTGCTGGAAGACACGAGGTTGCGGCAGTGGCAGCACGTGGCGCGCGTCGAGTGCAGACACGTCTCGTCGCGCAGACAGCCTTCGCGCTTGCAGCTCTTGCCGTTGCCTTCGCGCCGCACGCCGCAGCGGCCGCCGGCGTGTTGGCCGCAGCGGCCGTCGCATGTGCAGTGCATGCACTCGCCCGGCGTCTTGCTGCACGTGGGCAGCGAGCATGACTTGCGCAGCTTCCTCGGCGCGCCCTTCATATTCAGGTCAATGTGTGTGTGTGGAATGCGTCCTTTGGGATCGTGGGGGAATTCTCCAGTGAGCCTACGCTTGGCTCCTTTTGGCGGAGGGGAGCGGAGCTGAGGGGAGAACCGACCAAACCAACTGCAAGCAATGGCAGGCGGTCCACACAACCAACAGCAAACAAACACAGCGAACGAGGAGCGCAAAGAGCAGCGGAGGAGTGTGGTGGAGCGGAAAGCAGCGCAGCGCGAGGCCAAAGGCCGCCCTTCTCCTCTCCTCTCCTCTCCTCTCACCGCCCCTCCCCTCCGCTCCGTTGCCCGTCCCCCCACGCGCCGCGCCGCGGCCTGAGCAACTGCTGGCAGACGTGGCGGTCGTGTTGACCCTTGAGCATACTGTAGCCAAGTGTACCGTAAGGCTTATCCTGGGGCAGCAAGGACCGGCACCACTTGTGAAACGCGCCGTTTCAGGCGGCTCCATGAGGAGCAAAGCACAGGTCCCAGAATGAGAATCTGTAACGGGCCTGGCTCTGTTCGGTTCACGCAGCTGTGGCTCTGCTGTGCTCATCTACTTGCAAGCATTTGATAGTAGAGGTTTTACTGCTGATAGCAGAGGTTTCGCATTGTTTTCACAGAATCAGGTGTACATATTCGTGATATGTAGAAACACGGTCGGTCGAAAAGCAGACGAGCTCAATCCTGGAGGATCAGGAGCCGTCCATAGCCAAGCCATGGACACAACCACCATCATTCTTGCAGCATGCAAACTTGGGCATGTGGACAGCAAGAAAGATCTCGTGCAGCTTCGACTTGAGATTCTCAAGTTGAGAATCAAAACCAACTGCTCGACGGACACCATGTTCGGAACGAGCGCAAAATGAGGGGAGAGAGGGGGAGATCGTGAGGGTGGAACAACCCATGCACTCTCTCAGTGGGATTCTCCCAAAGTGTTCTGTGAGTGGAGAGAAGGACCACTCGCATTGAGGCTACCGAACCTAAAGAGTTCTGGACCCCAAGTGAGTTCAGACGGCGTGCTGGACTGGTGATCCATCCATTTGGCTTGAGATTCCAGCCAATTCCGGAGGACACAGAGATGGAGATGGAGAAGTTCTCCACCCAAAGCGAATCGGACATGACGATCAAGGCAGCCAGTCTTCCTGTAGGCTTCTGGTCTTCTCGGTTCGGTTCTCTCTGCGAGTCTGCAAAAGAGCCGAGTGGACTGGACTGGACTGGCCTGCGGAGAAGGAGAAGGCGAAAGAAATTGAGAAGCGCATACAGCGTAGCGCTGCGTCCTCGTCCTCGTGTACTGTACAGAGTGTGCAGCATACAAATCCGTCGGCGCATCTTTTTCTCCTCTCTTCGCGGGAGCCAGGCGCTGCTACAGTAGTGAGCGCCATGCTGGCCGTGGTACACTGTTGCGCGCGCCAAAGCGGACTGGAAACGCAGCGCATCCAGCGCATCCGTCGCAGCGCAATGCGGTGGAGGAGCGTAGCGTGCTGCAGCTTAGCCTGCAGGCAACGCAGCGAGGAATGCGTCATCAGCATTACTCTAGAGCGTCCGCGCAGTCGCCAAACATGGCTTCATTTTCATCGAATGGATACGTGTCATCGAAAACTGCCCCGGCACATCAGCATCGCGTGGAACCCCACCAGCCGCCGCCTTTGGCTGACGGCTCGCCATGGGACAACACACTTGAATGGCCGGACCAAGCATCAGCTAATCGAACAACATAGGGATCGCAGCCACAAGAAGCCACCAAAGAACGAATACTAATTTTCACTCGACGAGCGTTTCGCCCCGCGCCATTGAATTTCGAGCCAAAATGCCGACGAGAGCGTTGAGTGCCGTGCAGTGATCCGTGGAGGGTTGGCGTCTTGAGATGATGCCGCAAATTCCAAGACCCCACGGTTCAACAGGTCAGATGCGTCGCTTCAAGGTCCCAAACACCAACTGTGGGTCAAAATTCCAAAAAGCTCATGACATGAAACGCTCGACGCGGCTGCTGGATCTGGATGGTGGCTGATCCACGATCCAGACAGACGCCGTCTGGACTCTGGATCAACTCTATCGATAGCTTATCCAGTGTCCAGAAGAAGACTCATGATGCTGGACTGTGGAGCTAGAAATTCAGGAATTCTGGATTGACGAGGCCAGCGCTTTTGGTTCTCCCCCGCTTCTGAAACGTTTTTGAGTTTCTCGCATGGGATTTTTTCGTTCCGACCTTGGTTGGGACGGTGCCATGCCATGGCTTGACCTACAGTACGATAGCCAAGTGCAAGTGTTGGTGGTGTTCATGGGATCATGGGACTCTGTAGGACTCACAGAGGAGGGAACGAAGATTCGCGATGCAGCCGCGACACGCAGGCTCAGCCGCCGCAGTTATCCGACGTTGGACCTCGGTCAGGCTGAGTGCTTTCGTCCTCCCTCTCAAAGAAAGTCCTGGAGGAGGAGGATTCGCAATAGCCTGTCTGTGCCACAGAGGAGTGGGCCACACACTGTGACACAGCACTCGCAGAAGACGTCCTGTTCGTGGCCGGCAAACCACACGCGCGCCGTCGACCAGAACTGCTGGCAGAGCTCCCTACAGTGCAGGAGACGCGGCGATACACTCATGGAGGACATGACAGGGGAGCCAAGCCGCCATCCATCCATGGATGTTGTTAACTTCAAACCGCATGCAGATCAGCAGCTTCTTCAAGAAGAACATGAAGCGCAGGGGCTCCAGAAAGAGGAGCGGATTGTGTTGAAGAAGGAGAGAGGAGGGGGGATCAGTGCGGAGAGGAGAGCAGTGCAGACTCTGCATTGCAGAGGAGCGGAGAGGAGCGGAGAGGAGAGGAGAGCGAACTAAAGTGAGATAAGTGTGTGCAGATCCGAAGGTTGTGTCCGTCAGGTACTGTCCTGAAGCGACTCACTCTGGCTGGGATTGAGTTGAAGTTCTCCCTTTACACGCTCGTACAGTACGGTTGGTTGAGACTCGCTTTAGGTTCAAAAGTGTTCTCCTGTCCAGATTCAAAGAAGCCCACGCTGGACTCTCGTTCTCAACTCAACTCCACACCGTCTTTTGGGAGTGCTTGGGTCATCCACACTTTCGTTCCCATCTCCTCCGCGACCTTTCAGGACGATGAATGCTTCAAGAAACCCAGAAAACCCAACCTGCGAAATGTGAAACGGCCACACATGGGTGGATGGATAGATGTGCAGCTCGCTTCCGAGAACTCGCAACGTGGCTTTACGTACGGGATGGCTACATGTACAGTGCGTGGCTTTACGTATGTCTGCCTTAGACGGATTCGGATCCCAAAGGAGAGTCCTTCGCTTCTCTTCTCGGATGCAGATTCCGACGACGTCGCGCCAATCACAGCCTCAAGGACTCCGGACGAAAACTCCAGACGAAAAGAAACGAGTCCAGCGCGTCCACAGTCCCAGTGTCCAGAGTCACACTGGTCCGTCTCGTCTCGTATCCACCTGGAAGCGAAAACCATCTGGCTGATTGTGCACGTCATCACTCAGCCGCTAAAAATGCATTCTCAGAGGGTTCTAAACTTAGCCAAATCTGTTTACAAAGGTAATCATATATCATCGTTGAAGTGTACCCATGTGGTTGGGTTGCCTTTCTCACTCTTTTAGGCAGTGGCCGACTCGGTGAGCTGTGTGAAGATCTGCGCCGCGACCTGCTGCTCCTTGGGCTCTTCACTGCCTCGTAGCACGTCCACCGCTGCGCTGAGCCGCTCGCGATGAGCTGTCAGCTGCAGACCGACCACTGGCTCTGCGTGGCGACTCGCCAGTGCTGCAAGCACATCGCCCGCCGCGATCCGCACCATCGAGTACTTGGTGTCGCCCACGCCCAGCTCACCGCAGCTTCGCTCCACGAGCTTGTTGATGGTGTGCTGACTCGCGAACGCAGCTGCAGGCGCGCCCCGCACGACGCTGGCGGTGGCGCCGAAGACGCTGCGACGCACGCTCCACACGTGGAAGGACGCGTGGCTCACGCACGAGTCCAGCCACTGCAGCAGCTCCGTCGTTTGAGCGGCTGCCTGGTCGTGGTCGCCACTGATTTTGTTGGGGAATACAGCGCCCAGTGTCTCAAACACGACCTTGACGAGCATCGGCGGCAGTCCACCGGCACTCGAGGCGTTCTCGTCTTCAGATCCTGGAGCTCGCCACACTTCCAAGCGAGTTCGAATATCGGAGACGATCTGTAGACGCAGGCTCTCAGTTGAAAGCTGCGTGGAAGGCATCGCGTTGGCTAGTGCGCTGAGACTCACGAATCCACTCTCCAGATACTCCAGGTCGTGGTTCTTCCACGCGCGATCGCACTCTTCAGCCAGCAGAGTCGAGAGCGACTGCCACTCGTCCACGCGCACACCGGCAATCGCTACGAGCGCCTCCAGGATCACGCCCTTGCCACGCCACAGGCGACCAGGCACAGCCGCGAGCAGCTCGTTCCAGATTTGGTCCGTTTGCTGGGGTGACAGCTTCGATCTGTACGATGACCCAGCTGAAAACAACGCTTGAAGCGCCTTCACACCCTGGCGACGCGTGTCCCAGGAAGGGTGACGGATCCATCGTGCGAGCACAGCCAACGTTGCGTTGAGAGCCGCCTCTGCATACGTGATACGTGGTGGCAGATCCTCCAGCACGGCCGTCCACACGTTACGAACTGCTTCCGACGACGCAAACTGGCCGATGAAAGCAGCGGGGAACACGTCTGCTGCGTACCATTCGTTGCGGTTGTCGGCAGAGACGAGAGTCGTCGCGTCCGTGATCGGTGGGCACTTGGCGAGCAGCTCTTTCGTCGCCAACGCGCTCACCAACAGAAAGCGGCTCGTGTAGGTGTCGCTATCTGCGAACCCCTTCTCCTCCGGAACCGTCGATGCGTCATTAGAGCTTTGTTCGGCTCGACGGCGGTGAACGGCAAAGATCCCCGATCTCACGTACCGCTTCACAGTCACCGGCTCGGCCAATGGACTCAAGTATGCAGCAGCTCGCAGGTAGCTCTGCAGCATGAGTCCGTCACTGATGCTTCCGGTGGACGACCCGTCTTTTGACTCGTACCGCGCGTCTTCATCGCCATAGAGATCGTTCTCTGCCGCCGACCGCTCGCTGACGTACGGCATCAGCGCTCGCGCCAGGATCAGCTCTGCACCGCCACACTTCCGCAGCTCAAACGGCAGTTCTGTCGCGAGAGTGGCCACAAAGTTGGCTGTTCCGACTCGCGTGTTGAGACCGACGCCGAACTTGAGCAGACTCGACACGCCTCGTGAGATTTCATCGACGATACGCGTGCAGTTGGCGTCGTCGCTCGTGGCGAGAGCCTTCAGCTTGAGCATACACTGGTCGAGCAGTTGACCAACAGGGCCGCTTTGGCTGAGAGACACACGAAGACGCTCCAGTTGGTCCTTCTTATCCACGTGGAACTGCGCGTATTGGAGCTCAGGCATCTCGAGCGACGACAGATACTCCAAAAGCTGCAGCATGAGCGCTCCAAGACGGTCTTGCAGCGCACTGGCATCAACTTCTTTCACAAGACGGAGCAACAAGTCGATACTCAGCGCTCTGCACACGACGTTCTTGGTCACCATGCCCTGGGAAATCAAGTAATCCAGCAGCTCACGGCGACAGCCTTCGTGCTTGACAGCGATGCGAAGACTCAGCTCACCCAACGCCTTGAAAAGCTTGAGGCCCGCGACAGCGACAGCCTCCATGATGTCGTCCACCGATCGCGATGTGAGCTTCCACAGGCGAACAAAGCTGCCTTCGATGTCTTTGGCGTTTGCTCCGTTCAGTAAGTCGATCAAGGCTCCACAACAGGCTTCACGGTACTTGAAGTTGCGCGAGTGTTCCAGCTTCGTGAGAAGGAACTGGAGGATCGTATCCCACTGCTGAGCCAAAAGAGACTTCTCTTGGGACGTAGACACGACCAGCTCACCCTTGGCGAAGTTCCACAGGTTGTTCATGACTTCCGCGACCTTCGAGTTCGAATGGTTTTTGAGCAGGAACAGCCACGGGATCAACTTCTTGCGGTGTTCGAAGGCATCCGACATCCACTGCGTGCTCGCTCGCTCGATGATCCCTTTACGGAAGCGATGGTCGACTGCCACGAACGAGAACGAGTCCGAATCGAATGCTGCAGACTCGACGTTTGTCACGGACAGTGCTTGCCAAATCGGATTCGTCGTGCTCAAGTACAGCAGTGAGTACATGAGCTCAGGATCGCCGATATCTGCTGCCACATTGCTCACTTCACGATACGCGACGTTCTCGACTGTGTCTCGAGTTCTTGGTGGCGCAGGCGTCGCAGCAGCATTTTCACTTCCGTTGCCATTGTTAGTGTTGGTAGGTCGAGGTGGAGATGGGACTTCCATGTCTTGGTCATCATCGTCGTCATTGACCGCTCTGCCTCCGGCCCGAGTCGTAATCGGTGCAAACGCACGGAAGCATCGCAGGCGTCGGAACAAGCTATCGCTGAACTGGTCGCCAACTTCAGTCGTCGGTGCCTTCAGCCGCAAATAAGCCAGCCCCTTGACAGCGCACTCGGTCGTCACGGGGTCCGCATCGTTCAACATCGTCACGAAGAATTCGTGGACATCCACGATCGTCTTCACGAAGGTCGGCGAATGAAAGGTCGCATTCCACGCTGATTGCGCCGAAGTGGATTCCGAGTTCAGTCCCGTAGTGCACATACACAGCACCCACACAGTAGCAGCACGACGCACGGATGCTTGACGTGCCTCGGAACAATCACGCAACACGCGAGTGATGAGCTCTGTCGCTAGCGAAGTCGCTTCGTTCTCGACGAAGCAAGTGCCGACTTCCACCAACGCGTGGCCGACTGCGAACTGGAGCTCTGCATCCGCCACACTTCCTTGCTGGAAAATCGCGGTCAACAACTCGTCCAGTGGTGCCTTCTCGACCAGTGGCCACGTTGCTTGTCGAGTCACCTGGGCCACCGCTTCCAACGCCACCATGCGGGTCATCGTTAGCTTCTGCTTCACGTTTCCGTCGGATGTCACTCCGTCGAGCTTCCAGTCGAGAACAGCGCGTACCTGCGTGAGAGTCTCGAATCTCATCTTCTTGGTCAACTCTTGCTCGCCAGTAGCCGCTGGACTTGGCAACAACTCGTTCCAGTTGCCAGCGAGACCGACACCGTCGATACAACTGCGCAGCCGATCGAAGACTTCGTTGAGCGCATCTTCGCCACGCGGTAGCATCGAGAAGTTGGCCACTGAAGCCACAGCCAGTTGAAGCGACGAAGCCAGAACTGTGATACTTCGATGGACAAACTGATCACGGGCGGGGCTTTCCGAAATTTGTCGCGAGTAGACGTTGACGGCAGTACCAACGGCGTATAAAGCTCCGCAAATGCTTCCGCTTGTCGCTGACGAGTCCTTCAACGTCGCTTCACACTTCTCCAACACGATCTGAACCTCATTTGTGTGGACTGATGGAAGACTCCACTCGAAAATCGAAGCGAGGCGCAGTAAAGTCGGTCGAATGGCATCCGCACGCGACATGGTATCGACGATCTCATTCGCTCTGCCCTCGACGAGAGTCTCGACGGTATCAGGAAATTCTTGGTGCAACTCCAGGAGCTGGGTCGTCAGATCCTTGTACAGCATCGCAACGTCTTTCTTTGATGAAGTCTCCGCTGTCTTCTGCAGCAGCGTCTGCACGAAGTACTGGACAACATCACGGCGTGCCTGCTCGCCATTCGTCTCCACGTCTTCCATTGTGTCACGTGACTTCTTCATGACGGCATGCAAGAAGCGCAGACAGTGCTGCGCTTCGCGCACACTCAGCACATTCTGCAGATTGTAGGAGCCACTGGAGCCAACCAAAGATTGCAGAGCCTCCGCCAGCAACGCGAGGGAAGGCAGCGGCGTCGTGTACAGCGCTTTCGCCGCCGCATTGCGCGCGCCTTCGTCACTGTCACCGCAGAGTCGCAGTAACGCGAAGCGCAAACTCACGTCGTCGCTCGCAACTTGGCGCTTGGGATGCGAAATGAGTGTGGCGGCCCACTCACCGACAATGGTTCGAACACGCTGGTAGTTTTTCGTCGTGTTGTACAGCTTCGAGCCCTTGAGCAGTCCAATGAGCTCTCCCTGAATCTTGGCCAGCACCGCATTTTCTCCGCTCTTCTCGAATGCTCCACGCAGAGAGTTCATCGCCTTCAACGCGTTTGCACCGGATCGGTTCGCCTCCTCCGTCAGACACCGCACCAGCAAAACTTGAAAGGCTTGCTCGGTACTTGTCACTAGCGACGGTGCTCTGGACGCCATCACGCTGATACTCTCGTAGATAAACTGTCGGAACTCTTGCCAAAACGCAGCGTTGCCTACATCCAGGTCAGCGTTCGGGTCCATCAGCGTGCGCAGCAGCGTCGGCAACAGCACCGGACCCATGAGCTGCACGAGATACGGCTCGGCACAGTGGTGGAGCACCCATTCGCACAGTTTGACGCCAGCGATCTTGATGCGTTGGGCGACGTTCTGAGCTCGCGACGGCTCTTCGCCGAACATGAGCTGGCAGATCACCTGCAGCACAAGGGGGAGTGCGTTTGTAGCTGCCTTGGACGCCTTCAACACGTTCACAGCCGCCAAAATACTCGCATCTGCGACGCGCGTGCGGTTGCTGAGCAGCACTGCGTCGCGTCCTTGCCACGGACGTCCCTGCGACGCGGCCTGGCTGGACAGAATGAGTGTCATGATGTCTTTGCACAGCGTCGAGTTCTCCAGTGCCGCGAGATCTTCGTCTTTGACAACGCGTTGCAATTGGTCCTCGCAAAACGACTTGATCATGTGGTGAAACGACGCCGCGCCGGCCACGAAATGGAGCACCCGCGACGGATACGACGATCCCAGTTGCTTGACAAACTGCAGAGCGTGGAGCTGGCAGTCGTACAACGCCTCACGCTTGAGTGTCGTCACTTTGACGCGCTGCAGACGCTCAATACGTGGCGTCAAAAGCCCAAATGTGACCGCATTCTCACTGCCGCTGCTTGGCTGGTAGAGCACGAGATCCAACAAGAAGCCCAACACGATATCTGCGGCGTCTTTGCTGCTGAGGATCTCACTGGCGTCGCCCGCGGACGCTGGAAACGTGCTAAGCAGAAGCCGGAAGAACGTTTCCTGCTGGCCGTCGCCGGCGTTCGGCAGACTCTTGGCAAGCGCCGCGAGCACTGTGGCTTGCTCTTCACGCGTCGCTGCCGCAAACCCCATTTCTACATGCGACGAATCAATAATGAGACCACATACCACCCCCACTAAGCATAGAAGACGCGCCTACCGATGAAGAGGAACGCGAAATTGGCGGCAAAAGGCGACTGCACGGTCTCCAAGACGGCGCTGAGCTGGCGCAGCGGTAGCCGCGGCCTCGGAATCGCGTGGAGACGCGTCTTGATGTGCGTGATCACTTGCAGAATCTACCCAAAACCGCGATTAGGACGATGAAACCCGCATAATTCCCCATATTCGGCGTGTACCTTGTCTTTGAGCTGGAACTCGATGGGCGTGGCCGTGGAGGCCGCGAAAAGCCGCAGAAGCTGAGGCAGCAGCGCGTCCAGCACTGTGAGCAGTCGGTCGTCCGCGTCGATGCTCGCGAGCCGGAAGAGCACGCGCTCCAGCGCCTCGATCTCCTTCGCGGGGTCCGCCATCTTCGCTTCCTTCTCCAGGTTTCCCTTTGACGCTTGGGATCCCCCCTCTTGGTTGCCAGAGTGATGGTTCACTTGAAAGGAATGTGTGTATATGTTGTCGACAACACGGTTTTATATGTCACATTAGTCTTCCACATGGTACTGTAGTGGGGTATTGTGAAATTGCATACATAAATATATATATCGGATTGCGGGTATGATTGTGGCGGGTTAACTTGTGCAGGTAAGGAATCCAACACCTGCGGAAGATGAATGGAGCCTCGCCGACGGACGGCGACGACGCTGTGCTGACGGACGCTGGGCGCGTGTACGTGGGGAACCTCAAGCCCAAGGCTAACGAAACGCACCTCACGGAGGCGTTCGCGCAATTTGGAGCGATCACGAGCGTCTGGGTGGCGCGCAAAGTGCGTTTCTGCGGGCTCACTCTAGCTGTCCATAATGCCCGAGACTGATCACTTGTATGGACTTGCTGCAGCCTCCAGGCTTCGCGTTCATCGCTTTCCAGCGTGAAATAGACGCCAGGCGTGCAGTGGAGACGTTTGACGATGCGCATCCGCTCGAAATCTTGGGTAAACGCGTGAAAGTGCAGCTCGCCGGTGACAAGGCGGCGCCCAAACAGAAGACCGACGCGTCCAGTGAGAAGCAGAAGCCTCGTAACGGGGCTAGTGCGCGTCCAGAAGACGAACGTCGAAGCCGCAGTCGGTCAGTGGAAGAGCGCGGCTCGAGACGTAGCAGGACGAGCTCCAGACGCCGAGAACGTAGTCGAAGCCGAAGCCGAAGCCGCAGTAAGAGTCGCAGTCGACGCAGCGCGAGTCCAGATCGACGACGCAGAAGACACCGCGAAAGGATCTCAAGCGTCTGTAGCAACGGCAGTCGTGGATCCAGACGACGTAGGCGCTCACACTCGCGGTCTCGGTCGCGGTCGAGGAGCTACAGTCGCAGTCGCAGCCACAGTCGCAGCAGATCCAAGCACCGCTATCGATCGTGAGACGAGCGAACGGCATCAGAACGGCAATTGCGTGGAGCCACAGGATATCATGGTGCTGTGGCCGTCGAGCATGGAGATGGAGGAGCACTGTGCGTCGAGAGCGCCATCGTCCAAGACGTGGAGGCGATAGAGAGAGCTGCTGACGCGAGTGCTTGTGCTGCTGGCAGTGCGATCCAAACAGTTGTCAGCGGCGAGAGAGAACGACGATCGTGTGGCGAGAAGTGGAAGCGAGACGCGCTCGCAAGGCGTCGACTTCTTGGTTGGGACGCTCTTCCGGCGGATCGGTGGTGACGGCACAAGACGCGGAAGAGAGAGAAACGCATGCTCCGGTTCAAGTGCGGGTTCTGGTGCGATCACCTCAACACTTGTGGAAGGGAACTCGCCTTCAAAATCGGCTTGGTCGTGTTGTGGCATCAACTCGTCGACTGCGGCGTCGAAAGTTTCAGGAGAAGGAGAAGGCGTGTCGACAGCGTGCTGTGGATCTTCTTCGATGGGAGGTTTTGGCTCGCAAGTTGGAGTGTCATTTGCAGCAGGCTCTTCAGTGGATGCTAATGGCACTTCCAGCGCGCCGTTGGTCTTAGCAGCGAGCGCCTGGGCTGAGCAAAGACGAGGAACGACGCGTGGCTGTGGAAGACGACTGGGCTTGGCGTGCTTCTGTTCCCGAGCGCTGTTCACGAAAGTTGGTTCTGCAGAAGGAGTCGCATCGGAGGAATTCCCGTCGTGGTTCGAGATCCGAGTGGAAGTCGACTTGGTCAGCGTGGAGGCCTGACGAGGCACTTGCCCAGAAAGCTTCTTGTGGATAAGGAGAGCTGGCTGCTTCGGCTCGGCCTTGGCGGTCACTGTCTTCATTGCAGTGGCGTTAGTGGTGTCCTTCTTCGGCGGCTTCTTGTCTCGTGTCTTCGGCTCAGCTTCCCGCTTGGACGATTTCTTGGCGACTGCTTTACCAACTTTCGAGACCGACTTCGCTGCTGTGCTATCAGTCGTGGTGGTAGTCGTGGTTGCGGACGCGAGGCTCGCGAGGACGAATTGCTGGTCGCGCAGCTGCTGCTTGAGCTCTTCGTTCTGCTGCTTCATACCCTCGCACAGCTCAAAGAGCTTCGACAACGCTACGGGATCCATCACGACGGCTGGAGCTGACGCAACTTCTGCAATCGGTGCTGAGACTTCAGGCTCCTCGGCTGATGGCTTGTCACCCCCACCGGCTACTCCATCTCCAGCATCAATCAAGTCTTGGTTGTACTCCGCGGCGATGGAAACGTTGACGACACTTTCAGTTGTCGTCGTCGTCGCTGGAGGAGGCTTCGAGACCGATGCAGCGGCAGGAAGAGGCGGCCAGAAGCCTCCGCCGTCGTCATCGTCTTCGATAACCCGTCTCCTTCCAAGTTTTCCACGTCCAAAGTGCGTGGCACCTTCAGCTTCCTCACGTTTCTACCAGTCACACGTCGAGAGCAAGCCAATCAGAATCAACGACAGCAGATCCGAGCGACCACACCAACATCTTCCTCACCTTCTTCAGCTCAATTTGTTCCTGTAGGCTGCGAAGATATTCCTCCCGTGACTGCTGCGGTGCTCCACCTCTCCGTCGTCGACCAGCTAACGCTGCAGCGTCGTCGGCGAGTGCTGGAAGACAAGATGGCGCGACTGCGGCGGACTGGGACCGAGCAGCTTCGGGCATCGTGTCAACTTCCTCACTCGACGACACGACGTGCTCTGGTGCCGTGTAGCCTCGCTTCTGTTGCTCGCGCTGCATTTCTTTCTCGCGAATCTGCTGCGCGAGAGACGCCCTCCACTCCTCTGCCGACATGGCAGCCACGAAGCGACGTCCGGATCGGTTGTTCGCGACCACGTCAGCATTCTCCACCGTCGATGGGGTCGTGACACTAGCGTCGTGTGTGTCGTGCGCCTGATTGTCAGGCTCGTGCCTGGGCTTCCGTTGAAGTGCTTCTTTCTCTCGACGCTGTTGTTCCAACGCCTCTCGCCACTCTTCCTTGCTGAGTGTCGTCACGCGTCGACGCCCTGGGACTGGGAATCCAGACGACGGATCAACTTGCATGGTCTCCACTGGCTTCTGAGCCACACATCAAGACGCGAGTCCAGATCCTGACGGCTATTTATTCATCGGCAAACATCACGACTCACGAATAGCGTTGGAAGATCCAATGAGCAAGATCAATGCCACACATCAGACGTGAGATTAAGAAGGTACAATGGAAAAAGAAGAAGAAGCCGATCCTAGACACCAGTACACTACCAGCACACCACACTACGCGATCGTGAACGTCTTCTCCGAGGTCATGTAGCCGTTCGGGTCCTTGCGGACGTTGGGCGTCGAGAACGTGACGCGTACCTTGTACTGACCCGCTGGCTCGTCGCTCAAGTCGACCGAGAACGTATCACGATACTGCACAAACTCCGTCTCGAGACCAGAAGAGCTCTCCACACGCAGCCACTGGACCGAGTACTTCTCAGCCGACGCGACCGCCGCGTTGGTCTGCACGAACGTGTCGGTCGACAGACGCAACTGGCCCAGCGGGATGAGCTTGATGCTGGCGTTGCGGCCGGAGACGACAACGTCATCGATGAACTCGACACGCGCGAGGAACTGGAGCCACATGTTCTCCTGGCACACGCTGCAGAAGGACGAGGAGCTCATGTTGCGCATGACGCAGCGCTCGTTGTCGGGACGCACGCTCTTGGCCTTGTTGATGTCCCACGTCGGGTAGATGCCGATGTAGTCGCGGTCGTCCATCTTAAAGCCCGACTCGTCCGCGTACTCGTAGATGATGGCGTTGCAGAGCTGCTTGATGATCGGGCTGCCGTCGAAGGCACCGGCCTTGATCACGAGCTGGTGGTTGCCAGCCGCGAAGCCGCTCGTCGAGTTGCTCCACTGGTAGAAGCTGCGGTCCTTGAGGCCGTTGGACTTCCACGGCAGTGGCTTTCCATCTAGCGTCACGCTCAGCGAGTCGTCCGTGTCCGTACCAGAGACCGAGAACTGCAGGAACCAGCGCTTGTAGGACCCCGTGGACGTGAAGTTGATCACGTACGCGCCCTGCTTGAGGTCGTACCAGATATGCTTCTGGAACAACTGCGCCACCTTCTCCTCCACGAGTCGGCTCGGGTCCGTGAGCCAGTGCTTCCAGGAGACCGTGGCCAGCGACGTCGCTGCGTTGGCTCCGCGGTACACGTAGCCGCCGTCATATTCCTCGCCGACGTTTCCGAAGTTGTGGCCCATTTCGTGGCGAAGCACGATGGTTCCAGACGTCGGGCTGCGCGTGGAGATGACGAACTCGCCGCCGAGACCGCCATAGAAGTCGTCGTTGCCGATGATGGACGGGAAGTCGCAGGCGGAGGTACCCATGGCCTTGCACACGTCTCGTGCGGCCTGCGCCTTGTTGGTGTACACGCCACGCAGCTCCGTGCCGTCGCGGTAGAGCTGGAAGGCCGTGTCGCGGGGCTTGCTGCCCACGCCGATGCCCGACTCGACGGACGGCACGTACGCCGCCCAGATATTGAACAGCGGCAGGTACTGCGCGAACGTGTCGCCCGTGAACATGTCGGTCGTGAGCCGCGTCATGTCATCGAAGAAACGCGTCTTCTCGTCCTGCGTGTAGCCGTCGCCCATGAACACGACGTCGATGCGGTTGCTGGCGTCGCCAGAGTCCACGAGCTTGCGCACTTCGGTGGGCGTCGTAGCAAGAGCACGTGTCTGGCCGCCACGCAGGCGACGCGTGCTGACGTCGGCGTCCACGGCGTCTGGGTTGGTGCGCAGGCCGTTGTCGCAGCGCTCGAACACGCGCTGGTCCACGGCCGCGTGGCTGCCGCCCAATACAGTCACGAACTCCTGCAGTCCTTCTGGCTCGTGGGCTAGCAGCTCATCCGGCTTGCGGTTCTGGCGGCGCTTGGTCTGCTCCACGACGTCACTCGGCGTCTTGATGGCGCGGTGGCGCTGGGTCTCAGCTGTGGACGAGATGAGTGTGCACTTGGCGGTCGCGTGGTCGAGCAGCACGGTGGCCGAGTACGTCGGGACGTCGGACGCCGAGGAGAAGGAGAAGGACGCGAGCGCGAGCGTCGGCAGCAGCGCGAGCAGCTTCATGGCGACGGAAAGGACGAAGGGGTTTTAACGGCTCACGGCTTCACGGTGAATCGACGAATGAAAGAGAGAGAGAGAGAGAGAGAGAGAGAGAGCCGCGCGAGATCTATTTTTCACGGACGAGCCGTTTGGTTAAGAGGCCCATGGGACTTGTGGATGACGCCGCCTGGAACTGTTCACTCGCGAGCCAATGGCGAGTTGCATTGTAGTATGGAAGTCCACGGTTGTTGTGGGTACAATGGCGAGTGAGTGGAATGACCGTCGCAATGACTGATCTGTTCGTCCAGGAGCTGCAAGTGGGCTCGAATGGATCTGATTAGGTGGATAGAGATGTTCAAAATACGATGCACTTTTTGACTTTGTATGGGAAGTTGCTAACGTCGGGTATGGGAAAGTGGCGTTTTAGGTGATTCGGATGACTGGCAACTTCAACGAGCAAGTTCGACACTGGGCGAGATGACCTGGAGCCGCAAGCGAGCGTGTGGTGTGCGTGCGTCCGCGCAGCCTACAGTACAGTAAAGGGTATTGCACATGTATGTGCTGCCAATGCTCACGAGACTTCAATTCGCATTCGAGAGGCATCGCTGCAATCAGCGGTGTCCCACCATGAGAAGGATAACTGACAGCTTGCAGGTCGAGCTGCTCGAGCCATTGTTCGGAGCTTCTCGACGCAACTCGCAAGCTTGTTCTGTTCTGTGGCCAAAATGGAGACTGCTGGCATTGCTGATTCGCTCGTTGACGCCGAAAGAGAGCGGGTTCTCCTAGAGTTGGCTGCGAACGGATCTTCGCCATCCACGAAATCTGGTTACGCGACTGATTCAGTCGCTAACCAGCCGCCATACCCACTTTTGGAAATATCTCAACATGAACCCAAGCACTTGCTGTCCGAAATGTCTGAAACTTCGTCAAATAGTGCCATAACAAGGTGAGACACATAAAATGAGCACAAAACAAGGTGTAGGGATACACGTATCCATTTTTCAGAGTGGGACTATGAAGCCGCAAGCTGTTCGAAAGATCTCCATCAAGAAGGCACTTGCAAATTGCAGCCAATTGAGCTGCGTAAGATCTCGGCGTTGGGCGCCTGCATCTGGTTCGGCTCCCATGGCTCGCTGCTTGCTCAACATCATGCGCGCTGCGTTCATTCCATTCTCGTCGCCTCCCTGTGGCCTGGCGCCCCGCCTCACACGCCGCTCGCCTATACTCGTGTTTCTTTAGGCGTCTTCATTCCGGAATCCGCGTCGCACGAGCCAAGCCTCCTCTTCCAGTCGTCCTCGTCCGCCATCATGCGTGCGCCGTCCGCCCTCTTCGTCGCCCTCGCGGGACTCGCGTCGCTCAGCGCTACGGCCCAGGAGATCACGCAGACCTTCTCGGCCAAGCTGCTCGTGGACAACCGCGACGGCTCGTGGGCTCGCTGCACGCTTGTCAAGCCCGTGGCCGAGACCCAGCTCCACCGCCGCATCCAGAAGCCCAGTGACATTGTGGAAGAGCACACTGTGCGCCAGAACCGCGTCAACGTTGAGGAGCTCTCGGCGGTGCCGCGTGACGCCAAAGACCAAGTGTGGGTCGAGATCTTCGGCGCCAGTGCCGAGACCGTCGCCCAGGCCATCACCAACAAGTGTCCAGGCGGCCTCGTCACGGCCGGACCCGTGGAGCCGCAGGCCGCTGCATCGACCTCCTCGACCAAGAGCCAGCTCCGTGGCGCTGTGACCATCCAGGCCGTGGCGCCGACCATCAAGAAGATCGTGGACTCGGGCGACCCGAGCAACCGCATCGACGTCGTGTTCATGGGTGACGGCTACATGTCGGCAGAGTCCACCAAGTTCTTCTCCGACATGCAGCGTCTCACCGACGACATGTTCGCAGGTGAGACTTTCGTGCAGTACCTGCCGCTGTTCAACGTCTGGGGCGTCCTGCAGCCGTCCAGTGTGTCGGGCATCGGCGTCAACGGCGTCGCCAAGGCCACGACATTCGGTCTCTACCGCGACGGCACGGAGCTGCGCGGCATCTACGTGTCCAACCCGACGGAGGCGCGTCGCGTGTGCGCGCTCGTAGGCACCAACGCCTGCGACTACCCTTCGCTGATCGGGAACGACGACTACTACGGCGGCCTTGGCGGTGAATTTGTCATCGCCACGCGCAGTCCGACGTCCGGCACGATCGTGCTTCGCCACGAGATGGGCCACAACTTCGGCCAGGTGGGCGAGGAGTACGACGGCGGCGCTGTGTACAAGGGCGCCAACTCGGCGACGTCGCTGTCCACGATCTCCTGGAAGCACTGGCTCACGACGCCCACAAACATCCGCGAGGAGAAGGCCGCGCTCACGTACACCAACCACATGTGGTACGACCTCAAGAACGGCCCGTACAAGATCTCCTTCACGGCCTCGGGCAACTACAAGCGCTGGATGGGCCTGTTCACGATCTCCGGCGCTGCGACGGACTCGGCCATCAGCATCACGCTGGACGGCAAGCCACTAGCTTGGAAGTCCAAGGGCGTCAACGACCGGTCATTCTACACGTACCAGAATCTCACGGGCGGCCTGAGTGCAGGCAAGCACGAGATCGTGGTCACGGGCAACGGGCCGTTCAACGGCGACATCATCCAGCAGCTCTGCTCGTTCGACCTGAACGAGTACGGCGACGAGTCGACGTTCTCGCTCACCAACACGGACGCCATCGCCGCGTACCCGACGTGGGACCAGTCTAACAAGAAGACGTACCGCCCCAACAACGAGCGCTGCCTCATGCGCAACATGGAGTCGACCAAGTTCTGCTCCGTGTGCCAGGAGAACATGTGGCTCAAGTTCTTCGCGCGCGTCAAGCCCATCGACAGCGTCGTGGTCAACAGCTCCACCAAGGTCGCGACGGTCTCCGCTATTCCGTTGGCGCAGCTGCGTCCAGCCACGGACCCGTTCAAGCTCAAGTTCCCGACGCTCGCGGCTCAGGAGAAGTACACGGTCACGTGGCTCAAGGGCGGCGTGGAGCAGACGCAGTTCCGCGACCAGTTCGTGGCCAACCTCGCCAACGCCACGGGTGGAGCTAGTGGCTCGTGGACCGTTAAGCTCCAGTTCAGCACGCCTGCCGTGCGTCTCGACTCGAGCAACCTGCTCACGGGCACCAAGACGTTCACTGTGTAAGCAGTGGTGTCTGCTTGGAAGAATTTGAAGTCCTCAGTGACAATAAGGAGTTTGGATTTTGGCCAGCACGGTGGTGCGGCAGAGATTGACGGATCCATGACATCGTTGGGGTCATAAGAGAACAACGACTACTTGCCGAGGGGGTCGAAGTTTGAAAGAAACCTATCAAGTCTGATGTGTCTAATTTTGAAATAGTTTCTATATTGATATAGTGACTTGTAATAAATAATACACAAGCCTAGTTGAAGCTAATGTTAAGCAATCATCGCAGAAAAAATTCGTCAACATTGGGTTTCGAGGATTCCCAGTGTCGATGGCGCGGCAAAAGTGACGAGTTCTGCCAGCAACTCAAATCAAGTTGAGGGGTTCTTCTGCAGCTGCTATCTGTTGCGGGAGAGGATGCTGCTTCCTGCTCATCATTGATTACACAGCCACCCAATGGCCTTCCTTTCACCCGAAGCAGAGCACCACGCGATTCGTGTTCTGCTCAATCATCCATGTCTATGTATTCCACGAACCTCATATGGCATGTGATGGGAATGTCATCAGTCTCATCTCTCCAGTCCTTCCTCCCTTGGAGAGTGTGGCATCGTTGTTCCTGTGTGCTTGTGTCTACGTGTAGCGGTTGGATCGAGACCATCCAGAGTGTCTTCATTCCTATTTTCTCTTCCACGTGCTCAATATGGCTGGGAAAAGGAACCATTCGCCAGTGCTGAGACCGTCGCGCAGGCAAAGCCAACTTGGACCTTCGGTTCGGGCACTCGATGCTGGCAGCGAGACCTGGCGAGTGACGGCTGGCATCTCTTGGTCCCTATTGTGTTGGTCCACGGTGGCTTGCGTATGTGCATCAGTAGGACTGTGTTGAACATGCATGTTCATAGGTAAATGTTTGTACCTGATACATGCCTGGTTTGTTACCGCCTACGGAAGTGTGATTGGTGACGGTAGCCTCGATCAGGTACCTGGGATGGCGGACAGAGAGATGACGTCCCCGACGCGTGCATGTCGACCATGTCGTTAGCCATCATTTCGTCGCGCCTTTTGAGGCGTCGGCGCTTTGTGGGGCTCTTGCCGGTATTTTTACCGTCGTGACGTGCGCGCCCATGACATCAAACACAACTAGTCAATTGGTCATTCGGTCCTGTTACAACCACACATGCACTTGCTTGCACAGAGAGTACATCCGTACCTGCGCTGGCTTCGCTGACGAATTCGTGGTGGCGCTGGCTGTCGTCTCGGCTGGCGTGGCCTTCCGTCACTGAATCGGCCTACATCGGCGTGGAGTGCGTTGTGACACTGCTGGAGTATTTCCTGAAATGTCTGGTACTTGGCCGGATCATCAGCCGGCAGACCTTCATCAGCTAGTACATGAAGCCCGGAGTGTTCGCGGGACTATACTGGCGTTTCCCCTTCACTGCCTCCTTGGCGGCGACTGGCTGGGTTATGCATTCGTAGGACACCTGCTGAAAAGTTCCCACAGGAGAATTCCAAACGAATATACGTCCGCCTTCTCGCCGTAGGGGACTTCGTCGATCACTTCAGCCTAGACACAAGAACATACCATGAGTGAATCAAACATTTTAATGCAGGAGTTCTTTTCTACACACACACGGAGATATTGCACGACGTTGATACCCAAGAATCCGCTGGTGGCAAGCATCTCCGTTATCAGTATCGACGAACACTACGTTGTAGCTGGACTTGAAAGCCAGACTGGATTCGCGAGCTACCTGCTATGTTTGTCTCGCAATACGGCGTTACTGGGGATATTGCAACTGCGCAAATGGAACGCGAAGATGGGCGTGCTCCAACCCTACGACTATGTGGCTGAACCTTCCTCGGGACTCACCACTGAATTGAAGCGGACAAATGTATTGTGGGTAATTAGACTGCGGTGGCAAAAACCGGCAGCTGGCGGCCCGCTACGTGAAGCATACACGAATGGATCGTGTAGGTGGCGGCAGAGCTGGCGCTGCTGCTGCTGCTGCTGCTGCGCCGCGGCCACCGCACCATTCTTGGGACGTCTTCCCCAACTAGGATCTCTCAACGGAAGTTCGAGTCAAGATCGCCTCGGACGTGGCAAGGGGTATGGAGCATCTGCACAGCTTCGACCCGCCGATTCTCCATAGGGACTTTAAGAGCCTTACCGTGCTCATTGCGCACGCCCTCGGCGATTTTTGTGGGGGTTCTCATTCCGATCGGCGCACCGCGCTCGCTGATGGTCTCGCACTGCAGCCTTCTGGGCCAATTCCGGAACATGGAGAGCCTCCGGGGATGTTTTCGTGGTCTCCTGCAAAGGAGGGGCTTGATACAGCGTGTTGATACCGCGCATCGCAGGTTGGACAGTACTGCCCTGGCACTAGAAAGACGAAACAAAACCTTGATTTCTGAAATTCGACCGTGAGGTGCTGCGTATTCTCATGAAACAGTCACCAATGGAAACTTTAATGAGTAATTAAGCCTTTTGTGTACATTGTACGCCCCCCCCCCCACTTGTCGCCTTCAGAACATAGACCGATCCAGTACAATTGTGGGTCAGAATGACGATAAGTTCAAGCCCTGCCTTCACCGAGCGGTGTTCCTTGGTGGCGGCGCTTCAGAATTATATTTGTAGCACTCCACAGTTTCGTGCTCCTGTAGTTGACGTCCGCTGTCTACCTTGCAATAGCCAAGTGGCTGTCCATGGCCACGATGAATGGCACGTTCACACGGAGGACTTGCTGTAGGATAAGTTGCACGAGCTGATATATTCAGTTGCACCATCTACAGTGATATACTCGGTGGTGGTGGTGCTCAACTTGGCTGCCATAGTTTGCTTCTCGCTGCACCAAATCGGCTGGACAACGACGTGGCCAGACACTGACTTGCAGTCGACCTTGTCATTGGTCCAGTCCGAGTTCGAGGTCACCAGGATGAAGTCGTTGGCCGATTCGAGCTTAAGCTGCATCTTCTTGATGTACCTGAAGGGGAAGTTGGTTGCATCCCAGACTTCTTCTCGTGGCGTGGAGCAGTGTCTCGACAACTGGCCTACGGCGAAGCTGATGGAGAGTGTCCAACAACTGTACGGCATCCATCACATGGTGTTGGCTTCCTCAGGTGACGGTCCGTTGTCGAACAGGTCGAGACGAGTGTTGGGCACCATGGGCATCGTCGTCGGTCTGGTTTCTTCCGTGCTGAATCGATACTGCGTCACGTTTATGCTAGCGTCTTGCGCCAGTAGTGTGATGTAGTGGGGTGCAGTTTGGAGGCAAAATGCGACCTTTGTCATCGGTCCAAGAGGTGTTCCAGAAGTCGGCCTAGGTACTGTGTGGGGCAGCCTGCCAACTGTTCCATGGATGTTAGTCTAGTCTGTTGCATATTTCATATTAAGGTAGTTGGATTAGGACATTAGTGACCGTCAGGCCAGTAGCGACCAGACAGGTCATTACTGACGAGCTGTTAGAACACCCCCCCCCACAGACCCACGAGGCGCCAGTAGTAAGAAGCAGAAAACACTAAGGCTGTGTTCGGGCAATCACTTCTTTATTTTGAGTACGCGACGTCAGGGAAGTAGAAACACCTTGAAGCCTCCAAAATTTCTACCTTGAAAAATCAGCTTGACCTATTATTTCGGAAATTTCATTTTTGATGCGCTTAGAGTTTGAGGTCTAAGGGCACCACCACTGGTGCTGCTGAACCTACTTCATGGCCGAATTTAGCTGGAATTTTGCACTTTTTCGTTGCACCGCTTCTGCTATGCGTTGCAGAAAAATAGACTCTTCCAGAGCCAAATGGCTGGAGAAATTTGACTTCCTGGATAGCATTCGAGAAACGACGACGTGGGAGAATGGAGGAAGTGTAATGAGCTCGAAGAATCTCGGAGCAAACCACACACGCACGCATGTAGACCGTGTTCTCTGCAGTGCATGGCTAATTATCAGCTGTGACAACTCGTGGCTGGGTGATGCATTCTATGAGAATGTTAAAGAGGAGTTCAGCGCAAAACTAGAGCGATAGAACACGAGAGTTGGAGAGATGTCTTGTGCCTCTCTAGGATCTCGTTTTCTGACGGTATCTAATGCGGTCTTCAAGTTCAAGGGCTGCCGCGAGAAGGTTGACAAGCTTTGCGCAAGTGCTCGTTCGCCTACCGACGTCCAGCACGGTGCCATCGTGCTATACGAGGATTGTTTGGGTTGACGATGGCTGATTTTGATACTGAAACAAAGTAGCAAGCGAATACCACAAACGATAACTACTGGCGGATGGCATTTATTCGAACGGGATGGTCTTCATGCAGTCTATTGACCGTCCCCCCTCGGCAAAATGAGACAGGACTTTGCGAAAGCGCAGGAGTCACGCCGGAAGGATGGAGAGCATTGTTTTGGTGCCCTGCAAGCACGCTAGAGATGTAGCAGATCTGATTGTCCGTACAGCTTCAGGGAGATCTGGTGGAACACTTCTGAACTCTATATGGTAACTTGAGTTCCTTTCCTAAGTGTTGACCGACTAGATACACTGGGCAATTCTTCCATGCCCAGTTGATGCAATCGATCGATCCAACCATCCCCACAACCCACGCCCCCCATTCTCGACCAGAAGCAGCCCGAGTTCTTCGCCATTTGCCGATGACAGCTTTGCAGAACCTCCCCCACGGACACACGAACGGTCGTCTCGGATATCTCCATATTCTCATTGATACCATCTGATGCAAAACCCGAAGTCGTCGTGTAACTTTTACGTGACTCGAAATGCCGACTCGACCGGCGGCATCTGTTTGTGAAATAGTAGTCATCTTCCTGAACTACTTCACGGTGAATCACGTCTAACAGCCGCCCACTCATTCAGACACCTCTTCGTCTTCGTCTTCCTCCATTAACTGGTGCCATGACCAGAGCTGCTGAAGCCATGTTCGACTGTGTTGTGATTTACGATAGGAGTGAAATGGATGTGACGGTGCCGCAACATCCGTCATAGTGGCGGAGAAAATAGCGTTCTTTTTTTCTGTGGCTAGACTTGAGATAGGATAGTGGTACCGGTGGAGATGCAAATTCTTCCCATTGGAAATCATCATTTTCTGCCCGAGAACGGCGAAAGAAACAATCAACTCCCCAATTGGCCAACTGAAGCACAAGCCGTCATCAAGTTCACCTAACCCCTTGAGAGAAGTCAGCCGCCATCAGAGGCTCAGGCCGGAGGGACAGAACCCCACAGTCAATAACATATCAAAGTTAGTCTGGCACAATCCTTGATCCAATCACTGTCATTAAAAAAAAATCAAGGGCGTTTGCACAGAGAAACACGAGGGAGATTGTATCGGAAACCCAAGATACGGTCACTATCATCTCATTGGCGGCTTTGCTAAGGGCGAGAAGCAGTGTGTTGTTGACGGTCACGCAAAGCGTGAAGAGACCTCATCACCAAGCACCGATAAATCAACTGCGTCGCTGCTATACCTACTTACCCGATGGATTGTGTGAGGCAGATTGTCGTATGTAGGTTCCAAGCTCTAACTTCGGATTCAACGAGTCATGAGAGTTACAAGGGCCCATCTGGACAAGCCACCGGGCAAACCCCAAACACTGGAGAAGCGCCAAACCCGGCCTGGGAAACGCTGAAGACAACATGTGCCCATTTTGAAAACCACCTTCACCAGCAGCGAGACTGTGATGGACCACCCATTCCGACTACGTCGCGTGCGGTTTCCGGTTGAGCCGACGTATGCAATGAAGATCAACGAAGACGCATGGTCAGACGATTTCCGTCCGTATATGTCGACGTAAAAGTGAAACATCGGACCGAATCGGACAGCCGGACTCAATCGGACAAAAAATAATCTCAAAAACGATTGGTATGTAAATAACCTCGCTTCTCCGTTATGAGCCGCTCACTCAACACACCGTCAGGAACAAGAAGGCCAGTGGATGCCATCACGCGAGTGCGGATGCCGGCGTCGACGAAGCCACGGAGACCACGAAGAGCGCAACTACGGTACCGTACTGTCGCCACTCTAACATACGAATAGCTGCTGAGCTTCACACGCTGTCCTTTCGTGCTGTTGCTGTAGCTGTCGCTCGTCCATCGGCCCGTGCTTTCCATGGCAGTCTCTCGTTCTCTCGACTCTTCATCCACATCATTCTCTCCTGCGCAAGCCTGCGCCGCTGACCCGACTGACATCGCTCTCTCCCAAGACGTGGTAGTAGTCGCACGGTGTGTCGTCTCGCTTGTGGTGTTCCTGATGGACACGAGCGGTGCCCAGATCTCCTATCCAAGGTTTGATTTGTGTCTCTAACTGAAGGGCGTTCACGACAGCGACACTGACATATACTGGATGTTTGACATAGGCTCTACACTCTCATCTGCGGTTGGATCGTGCGCTCTCCTGTTACGTGCTCTAGCTTACGACGGCTACGACTGTGTGGCGTTGGAGAGATTCGACGGGGCGCTTAGCAGTGCTGCTATTGCATCGTCACGGCCGTACGCGCTCACTATCCACTAGTCAACCACAGATCCGTCCATAGGCGCTGTGCGTGATTGACAGAGAGATGACAGAGTGTCTGCATGTCGACGCGCCACGCGTCGAGCGAACAATACCGATCGTCCGTCAGAACGGCTCACACGTCCCATGCATGTGCAAGAATTCCAACCCAAGTGAACTGCCATTATCCAGGTGGGCTATCACGGTAATTCATAACTCACGTCTCTGATGCAGCGACATCAAGTGAGCATTTCTAACGTGCAGAAATACGTGCATTTACAATAGAAAAAAGCGTCGTATGCATCGCGAAGGCACACGATGAAACCAGGATGTGACTACAAGTTTGGCGTCCACGGCAGCATAATCTTCAAAGGTGTTGGGTCTACAATGACCCCATCATGAACACATGATGCGAGTTGAGCCTTCCGCTCATCAAGCGCTCCTATCCGTTCCAGTCGTGTGAGTTCCTTCACGATCGTGCCCACAGCCTTCGCACCCTTCCCGTACTCTTGCAAGAACTGTCCAATAGCCACGTCGGCCACGCCTTTGAGCCGCATGATTTCTGCCGAGTAGTTGGGATTGGCTCGCTCCAGTGTGTATATTAGGTTGAGAAAGTCGGATCGAAAGAAGAACTCCTCGACGTCTGGACAGGTGTCAATGTGGAAAGCGTGGCACTTGAACAATTCGACGCCAGGTCGCGACGTGATCATCGAGCTGACTCAAAGACGGGATCCACGGCACCTCATCGGGCTCCCACCCACTCAAATATCCTGCCACACGCTGGTCCCCCTTCCTCGAGTTCACAATATACTCGAACGCCTTGTTTGTTGCATTCATAGCCCGTCCACCTCTGTCGATTATCCACTGGAGGCACAATTTGTCGGAGCCGTTTGCAGCTTGCGCACCGCCACGCCGGAACGAATGAGAGGGCAACTTGGCTCGCGGCTCACTTGCGGCGGGCTGGAGACCACCGAGTCGGCGCAAGAGGCGGTTGATGTAGGCGTGTATCCCAGGCGGGCGGCGACTGGTACCACGACTGGTACCATTACTTTCACCGAGTGTACCCATCGGGTCAGACTGAATAAAATCAATCAGTGGTTCTGCATACTCATCCTCCTCGCTGTCTTCATCATCCACCATTACTGGCAGCTGCCGAAAGAGCCGGGACGCAGGCACATTATCGCACACTGCTGCGACAGCAATTGCGCGGACTGGACACTCAAGGAAATTCTCGCAGCGTAGAGAGCGAGGCATTGGTGGATGGAGGTCTTCATTCGGTCCAATTGGATAGACACGACACCGCCTGGTTGCACAGAGAAACTTTGCTTGGTCAGCGACACGACATCGGAACTCCGCCCAATCACATGCCACATGATCACAACGAGTGACGCATCGGCGTACTCACTCTCACAGCTCGCGTGCCTGTAGATAGTGGTGACCATGTTGTGGAGGTCGGAACGCGTGCAAGCTGGCGCCTGCCGCACAGGAGCGCTTGTCTTCTTCACACCTTTGGTAGTTAAGCCGACGATGGCATGAGCTTTCGCTCACACCTGGCATGGAGTGTAGGGTCCAGATCGTAGAACCAGTTCTAAACCTTGCTGTAGTAGAGGCGTACAGTCCCTGTCTTGAGCGTTCGTCTCCGGTTTCCATTTGAGACGGCAAGATAGAGCGCATAGCGGTCCATGACACGGCAGAATGCCGTAGCACCAGTAGGGCCCAGAACTAACTCGCGAAGGGTGGCCGACGTCATGTCGTTGCTGCGGAGGAAAGTCTCGAAGTTTGCGAGCGCCGATGCAA